>JAVQJS010061871.1:0-14724 GCA_036024795.1 Galaxias rostratus | reverse complement strand
GATCAGAGGAAAAAAGTAAAAATACTTTTGCCGTGGATTATTTTAGTAGGATCAAAGTGGTTTCTTGACCCCAGTCAAAGAGATAAATAATATCTATTTTTCTGTCTCCTCCTCTCTGCCTCATCTATCCTCGACATCCCCATGTTCTATTTGGATCAGTGTCGCTGTAGAGTACCGTTACAGTGATTTGTCTCTGCTTCAAATGTAACCTCTTGAAATTAGGATATTTATCGACCCCCTAAACTCCAAAGGGTCACTTTAATGTCTCATCAATCTTAATCTTGGTTCCTCAGTCAATTATGCCGTATACTGTTGCAAGATTACAAGTGGATTTTGGTTTCAATTCCCAGAGCGGTCCTTCATCGCGCGCAGACTGCACTCAATGCTGTAGAATCGGCTTTCCTCCTCTCTCAGCACCGCATGGTTGCATTAATGATCTTATCTACTGACAGTATCAGCACTACTACACGATGTGTATGTAGGCTGCACGCTTTGTAAGGAGTAAATACATGTAATAACATTCAGTAGCTCTGCACTTTTTCTATTATTACATTTCTAATTTATTTCATTTAGATGGAATTGGATGCATAACGCCAAGGCTTTACGATCAAACTCGCCTCCTTTATTTTCACAGATTGACGAACAAAGGTGTATAACAGTTAGGATATTATCTTAACATAATTTGCGAACGATGATAAGACTGTTTCATTTCGAAACCACACATTTTAAATTTAACGTGTCCTGCTCCTTATTAAGTATTAGCACGAAGGCCTACTTAAATTAGTGCTATTCGCTCTATGTTGACTGTACGTTGTCACAATCCCGCGTTTGCGATTAGTACAAACTTCGATAATAAATAATTACAGGCATGAACACTTGAACATGAATAACAATAGCCTATAAACGTAATCCACTGGATTCAACTTGGGACAGGAAGTGGATTAAGCAGTGGCCTAATCCCCTTGGAATCTTTCCATAATTAGGATGTGGCGTCTTATGTTATCTATGAAAATACAAAATAAAAGATATCACATTATATAAAGAGAACAAAACTGAAACAAATTGTGCTCACTATCAATGTCAGGATGGTGAGACCGATTTCAAAATACGTTAATATTTTAATTCAAACAATCCAATGCAGTTATAATCTTTCGACCAACTATCCACTATGAACTATCTTCAGTTTTAAAAACACGGAGAAAAAATATCATTAAGGGTAAGGCTTGACAAACCTGTACATTCCTACAAGTACGTTGTATACATTACAAAGCAGGACAGCCAGGTGACAACAAATTGCTCAAAATAAAAAAGAAATACTGTATGTTGATGGAAGGACTTCTATCAAGTTTTGACTTCTGTCAAATGAATTTTTCACAATGTAACTTTCATAATTTTTACCACAAAATAGCTGTTTCTGATCTTTGACAAACTGGCATGTGTTCATATTTGTAATTTTTCATTCCATTCAATTTAAGCAATTATGTAAACATGTAGACAAAAAAAGGAACTTTGACTATAAGTTCACTTATTTGTCAATACAAAAAACGATGTGCAAGGAGACGATGTGCACTCCTTCTAATGAAAACAGTAAAATTTGACAGACTTCAACAACCCTCTCCTCAGCATCCTTATCTTTCACGGCAAGATTTGGGATATAGACCAGGAGACAAAGGAGCTCATTTGAGGCAAGTGAAAGCACAGGCAGCTTTTTTTTTGGTATATGTGGGGGAGCAAATCTAATCATGGGTTTCGTAACCACAACTCCCTGCACCCGAGCAGAAGCACCACCCCTTTGGCAGCAACATCAACAGCCGGCTGACCCGACAGTTGGCAGGAGGAACTCTGTTGTTGACAAGGGTTAAGTCCCAGATCTGTCATTAAGGCTAGTCATGGCTGAGATCGGATATAGAAACACGCACAGACAGTACACCATACATATTAGAAGATGATTAAGTTAGGATATGGCTCCCCTTGTGGTAAAAACATACAAATAAGAATGATACATATTATGGAGAATCTTTTTTAATATACACATAATCTTTTATAACCTGCAGTTAATCTGTACAATTGTATCCACTGGAGGGCTACTCAGTTGATAAAAATTAAAGTACCATATACTGGTACGGCATAATTCTGTGCTTTTACCTTTGATATGGTAAAAATTACGCAAGCTGGTGCTTGGTTTTATTTACAAGGCAAAAGTTCAAATCTCGCGACTTTGATTGGCCAGTTTCAGGGCTTGTCAGGCCACAATGACACACAGGGCCTGGTAGGCAACTTGCCTTGGGAATACATTGGGGGATGTCAGTCCCCTCAAACATGACTCATCTCAACATCCTACTGAAGCGTTTGTTGCTCATCTGTGCCTGGTTTTATGGCCGTCCTGACCCTTGTCTACTAAACCACACATGGTTACGGCCAATAGCAATGCTTGTCTACAAAGGCAAGCTACGCCGGTTTCCTTATGGCCAGCTGAATGGCAACGTATCCTAAGAAAAACTTATAACAAACTCATTTAAGTACAAATATACTGTCCAGAAAAAAAAGGATTACTAAATTTGTTGTTGACAAAAAAATACATTTTTAAGTGTAATTTCTACATTTCTCGAAACGCTTCTCATTACTACTGGGGTACAAATTTTATGAAGTTTAATTTGCTTAATTAACTTCTTAAAAATCTCTATGATTGTAGAACACTTTTTAAAATAACAGCTTTACCTGACAACAAGTTTGTCTAGTGCAATGTTTGCATCTTTTGGGCATTAAATAACTATTTAACCAGTTTTTATGACTTGAAAATTATTTTATGTTGACCAAAACTCACAACTACAAAGTGAATCCGGGTTTTATTATATTATAAGACAAGTAGTCCTTTTTTTGGTATAACCTTCCAACGCAGTTCAATTCTAATTGATGGTTGGGTACACATAGTTTGCCGGCACAAAGCCAAAGCTCTGAAGGAGCTGTTAATAAAGGGAATACGAAATTAATGGTAGTAATGATACATTACACATACGGTTTAACATTGAACTACCCTTCCCCATAGGCAATGGGAACCAGTAAATCCATTGTAGAGAAAGCTAATAATTGTGATATGTTAAGTTGCAGTTTTTGTTTTTATAAGATGTCAGTGGTACATTTATATACATAGCATTCACACCAACATATTTTTCCTGGCAGGTTAAGTCTAACTATATCCACTTTCTAAGTTTCTGAGCTTCAGACATACTGTCATGGAACTTGTTTAAACAAGTAGTCTACATGAATTAAAAGAGACATGGCTGATTAATTCAGATAATGTGTTACTTGTCAATGTGTGGGAGAGCTGTTTTTGAATCAACTTAAATCATTGTGGCAGCTTCATAGATTTGATTGGTAAGATTGGTTAAAATACATTGTTTAATGTTAATTTAAATTGGTAAATGTGTGATTTGTCACATTGAGTCAGGTGTTCGATTAACCTTCTAGGGAGTTAGATTGAACTTTTATGACACTTGCCTCTGGAGATAAACACTCTGGGAAGAAAAGGTGCTGAGGAAATAATAAAAATAAAACAGACACAATACAAACGTATCAAGCATGAAGAATAAATCATTCAACGGACATGACAGAAAGGTCTTAACATCTTTTTTGACCTCCTGTCTCGCTTCGAAAATAAATATATGTATGTATGTATGTATGTATGTACAGTCAAACGACTAATTACGATGAAGTATTTTCAAGTATCGTAAGATCCAGGAGACTAGGTATGTATCTTTTGAGTGGTGTTGCATCCCAGTGACAGTTTTCACTTAAACCTGTCCCCCGTATAAAAAATAAGATCATAGGTTGTCAGTGTACTTATTGACATCATTTGAAGGTAGAGTTCCAGTGCAACACAAAAACAACATTCTTCTTAAATATTTCAATGTGCACAATATACATGCACTGTGATAAGGCCGCTGAAATAAAAACAGTGTCACACAGCAACGTTTCAATGCAACAGCTTGATGTAATGGTATAGAAACATGAAAGCACACATTGTTTTAAAATACAAGAGAAATAACACCAATGAGTGCCTGTGGTGAAAAGCAGAAATTGGTTTAGAAGTCTGTCTGCCAAGTGAGCAGTGTTGTATGCTGTAGATAAGAACCATAGAGATAGTGGGCTCACCAGCCAAGTTGTCCATCTCCTTCTCCTGTAATAAACTGACAGCATCATCGTCTCCCTCCAGCATGAGCTCCGTCTCTGGGTTGGGGTTGGGCATGGCATGACTGTGATAACCCTTCTTAGACTCCACCACACCATCCTCGTCTGTCAAAATGGAAGGGAGAGAAGGGAACTGGTCAGACCTTCCAATACATACCACTTAAACCAGAACGAACACATACATTGATGTTGCAGAGTAAAATGATCTATTATGCTTCACAACAGAGAAAATGGTTTTGATAGCTCCACAAAAAGCGTTTTAGAAAAAATCTAGTACAAATGGACCACTCCGTATAAAAAGTGCTTGATAAGATAATCAGCTTTCTTATCATACAGTTAATTACAGCATTATTTCACATGTACAGTGTGTACTCTAAAAAGCGTAATTGCAACCATATGTTTAGCTACATTTCTACTGACTCAAGTTTTGTCCAGCCTTTGCTTCACTGAGGGTCACTATTAAAACAATATTTCTGTAAAGATACGTGCACAATTAAAACAAATATGTCCTCCATTATTGTAGAAGCATATTAGAGATGTAACTTGGTTTGAGAGCCCTGACTAGACCAAAAAAGAACAATCGATGCACAATGACGGGAGTACTTACACCAAGCCTTCTAATATGGTCAATGGTCAAATAGCACAATCATATCTAAAAGCTGTGTCTTTACATTCTGCAAACAGGGGCCTCAAAATGAAATGCATTTATCAGCTTAAATTAGCTCAGCTCCGGCACACGTCTGCCACACATCGCTGCTCACACAGACGTCGATGTGGATTTGTCTTCTCTAAGGTCATATCTGTTGGGAACTAGTGCGGAGACGGTGTGTATTAAAAGCAGAACACATATCGAAAAAAAATGGAAGGGGGCTGACACCCATCTGACATTTTTCCTTTCAGCGTAACTCTTAATACGACTCCCACTCCCCTGAGGAACATGTACCTTGTCTTGAAGAGGTCGCTTTTGACTGTTGTCAACACAGCTACCGTGAAAAAAAAACTCTGCTTCCTGCTCTGTCTCATATCAGCAGCGTGCTTTCATCAGAAGGAGGGAAGTCTGAGCATTTCGGAAATTAATTCTGTGTAGCGTTCGAGCCAAAAGCCAGCCAGCGGCCACGGATCAAAGTGAAGAGAGTGAAACTTGAAACTGTAATTCAGTAAAGCATCATTACGTTCTGGGTAAATGAGGGAGAGTAAGGCAGGGAAGATGACGTTGTGATTGGCAAGAAGGAGCAGGGCACCACAGTGGGGAACCAGAATAAACAAACCATGCTGATTTCAATGGGCTGAGGACCAACATCAATAACAGGTAACCACTTTGCTCACAAACGCACATTAATTATCACAGAAAAAAGGAATATGGCTATAAACAATACCAATTAAAGAAGAGGTGTGTGGCAAAACTCAAATGTGCTGACGTGAACAGCCCTCCTTCCCCATGAATGATAGCCCCTTGACTCAGACACGTTCTTGAATTAGGGCACTGCGGTGGAATAGATCGTCATTTGTCAACATTAAGGACTTGCAGTACTGAGGTGTCAAAGCCGACTCGTTAGAAAGCTTTTATATGGTTCACCTTGCCCCTCTTTAGATACTTCAGCAAAATAAAAGAGATTGGTCCACTTCAGATATGCCATAATTCATCCGTGGGTGACTCGAATGAGAGGAGTTACAATTGGAGTGCAAACTCAGAACTGATGCCGGGTAAACTGAAGTAGCATCCACAAAAGTTTCCTTAACCCCCGGTCTCACTCACTCTTCATCAGCGTAAAACATCAGCCAACCTTCGGAGTTAAAGCAGAAAAAGGATATCTTATACGGTTTAATATAGTTTCACTATAAAATCATAAGGCGTGGAGTGGCATAGTGAATTTTGTGAGTGGATTTATGTTTCCATTAGAGCATTTGTAACTCTGGTCAAACAAATCTCTAAGATAAGCACCCCTAGAATAAATATCTGAGTTCAGTAGTTATTCAGTGCAATATGGAATAGATAATAGTTAAGAAGATCGCTGGAGTATTTTGTTGCCTGGAACTTTTCTCTTTTATGGCCGCTGTTGAGTCAAGGAGCACGGTTTTCGAGGTCTCTTAAGTACTACACTACCCGCCCACCACTCCTTAAAAGAAAATTTATGACATGATGTTTCACTTAAGCTCCAACTATTGGTTCTATGTGTCCCTTTCATGAAAAATCACATCAATAGAACAGCATAACGCAAAGCAATTACAAAATACAATAACGTAAAAGTGGTTTTAGGAAACTGGCACATGAACAAAAAAATGTATATGTTTACATGTATATTTATTTACTGACACAGGCCAGTACCATCATGCATGCCAACTTTTAAAAATAAACCGTCTAACACTCAATGACAATGGAAAAATGTTTTGACGTCTTGAAAATGAGCGGTAAAGAACAATAAACAGACATTAATCACAAACCAAACATTTTATTTGAGACAGACGTAGTGCTTTATAATTTGTTTTGTAACGAAGCACCTTCACAGAAACCCCTCCAATTCTTGTTGTGCTTAAGATTTGACTAGGTTTCCAGAACCCTGCATGCCCATCAATTCCCACATCTGCATCTGTAAGCAAAACACGTTTTTCACTTAAAAGTTTAATATTTTGTGAACTGATCAAATACTATAAAGCACAACTATCATGCAATGTTAGTTGCATGAGTTCTTTCTTCTGCTTCCCAGATGTTATCAGTCCCAGATTCTGTGCCTGCCCTCCTACGCTTGCTCTCAACGGGATCCACATTCCAAATGGCTAGGAAAACGGCTAGGAAAAGTGCCTATACATACTACATACTACGTATACACATTTTAGCAGTTTGGAACTGGGAATTTTCACTAAAACCCCTTGCACTGTTTGCTTTAAACGAACAAAAGAATAAAACAAGACAACATAGAGAGACAGCTTCACGTTTCCTCTGATGCACTCCATCTATTCAAAGTGGGGCCCATTTTGTGCCAGAAAGTCAACCAAACTTTGATGTAGAGGCTTTTACAAACTGCAGATGCACCCTCTGACAGTAATCTTTATCTAATATCCGGCTTGTGCTGCAATTGTCTGCTGTGCTGCCGGAGGTAAAAAAAACACAACAACAACCTCATCCTTGCTTCTCCTAACCATAAAGAAAACAGCAATGGTCGACTGTAAAAAAAACAACAACACATTCTACATAGAAAATGTAGGTAGCATAGACTGCTGAGAATAATGTTTGTTTTCCTGCTCATGCAAGGTCAGTTAAAAGTCACTAATAATAAGCCATGACATAGCTAGGATATTGCATTACAGGATGGCTGATTGTGATGTGTTACGTTTTGCCAACAGTTACAAGCTATAAAGTGCTGTGTCTATGAGCGCCTCATGGTGCAGTGGGTCAGAGACAAGCTGCTCACCTGAAATGAGACAGCAAGGACACTTGGAGGTAAAACACTCCGTTAAACACTTGGATCAATATTAACGTGACTTCCATTTCATGCTTGCCCAATTCCAATCAGTTAACAATATAGCCTTATAGTGAGCCTGGCCTCCCTGTAACAGGATAGGTTATCACGGGCAAAGGGCAGAAACAGAATGTGCTCGCTACGCTGTCAGTGTTGCTAATAGACAGAGAGGCAGGGTGTAACCTCTCTCCCCTCCTTTTCTCTCTACACACACAAAAAAGACACCCAAAGACGCAACCTCAACCCCCGAGTAAGCACACACACTGTATTAAACACACAAGTAGACTCATAAAAAAGACACAATCAAAGGACACAAGAAAAAAGAAAAAAAGAAAAAAGATAAAGATGGCACTATGTTCATTTCTGATCTAATGACTCAAGAATATATGCTTCCTTCATGAGACACACTTCATTTCCCCCAAGTGAGTTTCTAAAACTAACAATAACTACTAAAACAAACCTTGTCATATACTTCATAAATACTGTCTATAAATCTTATTGAAGTCTGCCATCTAACTCGACTGGGGTCCAGAATCTATATTGTCATATCCTGCTGTCGAACCAGGAACTGTGCCATCGCTTGGACAACCCGCTGTTACTCTTCATAATGACTCTGGGAGTCCCAAAATCTATGGCCTTACTAATGACTCTCCCGAGCAAACGACAAAACAAATGTTCTTTGCATTTGCACCCATATGGCAATTTAGTCCAGAGAGATTTATTGAGTCCCTGACAAGCAAAAAGAAAGGCAGTTTTCAAACTACGACTAATAAATACATAGCCTTTGACCCCCTCCTCAAAGGTTATCTGATTTTGACGGGACTGAATCATTACAATCATTGGTTTTGAATGCATAGTAGAATGCGTAGAGGTAATGGTTTTATGCATGCAAAGAGACATGGAAAGTTTAAAACAAACCAAAACTGTCATTGCAGATGACAGCCTGAAAGTGAATACTCCTGAAAGGAAGCAAAAACACAAGCAACAACAATTCTCTCCTCATTGGGAATCATTAAAACACTTTCCTGTGCACCATTCACATGAGAGATCTGCAGAATAAGCCTAGAGGTGCCCCTCACCTTGCTGGTAGACTAAGAGTAACATCTGACCACAGGCAATCCCTTTCACATGACAAGCCTATGCATTATTCCACTCATTAGCGCTACCAAAGAGCAGCAGGGCTTCAACAAGTCCCGTATAAACAGCACAGACAAGCCATGGATAATATTCCTTTTTTTATGCAAAACACAGTAACCGGCAAAATAAACAACAGTGTTTCTTCAACAGCGTTTGTTGTCTCTAAAAAGCAGCAACAATAAACGCATGTAGTTTATCTCTGGATTAAAGTTTATTCACAGGAAAGATTAGAAGCAGACGGTCTAATTGTGTGTGTGTGTGTGTGTGTGTGTGTGTGTGTGTGTGTGTGTGAAATACGTAGACCACCTGCAGTTGTGAAAGCAGCTGGTGTGTGTGTGTGTGTGTTAATCTGAAGGGCTGCCCTGGCCATACCCTGCAGTGGGCATGACAGGGCCAGGGTTGGAAGCGGGCAGATGACACTCTGAACCCAACCAACCGCCAACTTCAGCAGGCGAGGACACTCTGCTACCAAACAATCTATGATATTGTGCCAATATCAAAGAAAATACTTACATGAATAATACCGTGCCTACAGATTTTGACTGACATGGCACACATTATAGATGAGATTGCTCTTTGTTGCAGAGAACATCTAATTGGTTTTTCAAATATTAGAGTTGTTGATGTCAGAACAAAAATAACTATTCACCAGCTGCTCTCAATTAATCTTTTATTAATTTAATACCATAAATAGCATATTGCGTGGAACCAAATGTTTTGTCCTTTGTCAAAAGCAACTGGGTCAGCAAGAATTCTTTTTAGACAAATAATTAAACAGTAAAACTGTCAATTTCGTTTGCTCACAACTACTTATGGTGGGGGAATGAAAAACGGCACGTCAATTTTATAGCATGTTCAATTGACAAGGTCCATAAATATTTTCACATAAATATTTTCCCAATAAAAATTACAATGACTTCTTCTTACACACCGCACACATAATGTGTCTGGGCCGATGTCAACTACTGTGCAAAGATCCATATTTATTAGGCTTTAGCCTTGTCATTGACACACATGATATACATAGCAAGCTTGCTATAATGACATCCCTGTATGGGTGGACAAAGTCAGGGTTGTCAACTGTTATGAAGGAGTGATAGCGCATGAGCGAAAATGACCGATCCCAAAGAAGAAAAGAAGGTTGCGCTGACCGTAGTCCTCCAGTGACTTGCACGGGATGTCCAAGTGGGTGGAGCCGAACGGGTTCCTGACAAATCTCCGCCTCCTGCGCAGGTCGTCCTCCCAGTAGTCGAGACGCCAGAAGTCATGCAGCTGACTGTGAAGAGGCAGACAGGAGGACAGCCATGTTAGACAGCACGCGCGCACACCCCCCTCGCTGATGGTCTGATTAAAGAAAGCCGCAGCCGTATCGCGGGACAACATCTAGGGGGGAAAGCCCCCCCCCCCCCCATCCACATCGCCTCACGTAACATATTTATTAGGCTGACTGGTGGCATGCTCTGACGAGGGAGGCCCAGCGATGCTTCCTCCACTGAGGCCTGTGGCAGCAGGGCAGCGGGGAGCGTCAGCAGCCACACATAAATCACCCACACTCCCATTAACAAGTACAGCATCAAATTACAGGTATAAATGGCGCGGCTTGCCTCTTTTTTCTTCGTCTTTTTTTTTTTTTTTTTATTATTTTTTTTTTCAATGTTTTTTAACAAGTCTTGTAAATCAAAAGGTAGGACCCTCAACGCAGAACAGTGTGGGCTTTTTAATGACCGGGGCTCTCTGGACGGTTAAAGCCGAAGCCTATAAAACAACCCCCCCTTGCTGCATGTGTGGAGCCATGATTAAAATAATGTGCTGAAATATTCATTGAAATGATTCCCAGGGCCCGGGAGCAACCCAACAGAAAATTGCATTTTTATTCATTATTAATAACAGTGAATTAGGGCCGTGAAAATAAAGGAGAGAAAGAGGAAAACAGCTTCAGCATGTGGTAACCATCTTTGTAAATGATTATTCCAACATTAGTGTGGACCTGGGATAATTTCATTGCTCGCAGCTAATGCAAACCATTAAGCGCCAGGACTAGCATCAGGTTACTAAGTGCTGCTCATTCCATCTGTGCTCTGGTTGGAGATATTTCAAAGCCTTAGCTTAGGCTTGAAAGGGAATCGCTGAGGAAAAAAAATGATTTCCCTCTCAAATGAGTTGAGAAACTATGTAAAAACCAAGTGATGACTAGCGTAATTTTGGAAATACGAGAGTATGGTATACAGACAATAACATCTATCTGGCCATTGGTTCATCTTAATTTTCAGTTGAGGATATACAAAGTACCCTTGTTTCAGTTAGTTTTTTAACCATTGACATAGATGTGAGAAAAATCTTTTTTTCACAATGCACTATTTTTCATAAGAAGCTGGAGCTAAATTTCTCACGGTCAAAAAGGGTTTGGATTTCTACCCACACTCACCAAAGCCTTTGTTAGAAAATGGAACCACAAACAAATAGACATTCGCTAATGCAAAGAATCCCAAGTCTCTGTCTAGGTACGGTTTCTGCCCCCTGATCTGCCATAATGTTGAGGCAGTCTCAACAGATTAAAATGTTACAGACCCTTCATAAAAAAAAAGTCTCCACGTTCTTTGAATATAATATCAAAAAAATTTCAGAAATCAAGAGGCTCAGGAGACTAAGCTAGGCTCTGACAGCGACGAGAGCTCAGTCTCCGTTAGGCATCAATCTCAGTGGTGTGTGAGGGTGTGTGAGGGTGTGTGTGGGTGTGAGAGAGCCAAAGAGATAAAAAGCGCCCATGTGCGTGTGTAAGAGAGAGAGAAAGAGAGACAGCGAGAGTGTGCGTGTGTGTGTGTGTTCGTGTGTAAACGAGCGGCACACTAAACGTATGATGAGCTGCTGCATGCAAAATAACTGTGAATGCCAGCCCTAGAGCATGTCCCCTGTCAGTCTCCAAAGCTTAGCTGTGCAAGGAGGGAGACACCAGGGGTGTAAAGGCGAAACCCACGTAAATTATATTGTAAACGCAAGATTACGTAGTGTGAAAAATGGAAATCCACTGTATGCAACTGGGAGATTACCGTATACGATTATAACCTCTAATTCTCGCTACAAATAGGCTACAGATGCCAGTGGGGGTGGAATCCAATGCTTTGAAGAAAAGCTCCTATGAGTACTAAAAGACTAGCCATGCATTTGTTTTGGTCCGTTTAAGCATTATCAATTATGTGTCTAGTAGCCTACCAGACCCAACGTTTTGTACTTGTCGTTAACAACAATTAAATGTTCACCGACCAAATTTAATATGACATGCATTGATTAACCCGGAATGTCAACATTTCGATTTCTCGTCCCCTTGTTCTCCTTTTGCACCCATGTGCTTCCACTTTGGATGCGGTTCCAGTAGTGAAGAGGGACCTGTGATACTCTAGACAGTGTGGTCAGCAGCAGACCGGATTTAGACTCTGCCAAAGTGCTGTGATGAAGGAGCTTGCTCACTGAGGGTGGTCTGGGCTAGCACTGGAGGATTGGAC
Organism: Galaxias rostratus; assembly: GCA_036024795.1. Classification (NCBI taxonomy): domain Eukaryota; kingdom Metazoa; phylum Chordata; class Actinopteri; order Galaxiiformes; family Galaxiidae; genus Galaxias; species Galaxias rostratus. The sequence goes on along the minus strand of JAVQJS010061871.1, from coordinate 2,441 downwards.
TCCCAAAGGAGGTCCATAGCTTGGGGCTACCGTACATAGAGTACAGTACATACAAGGTTTCTGCCAATGGCGAGGGCTCTACAATGGGCACCTAAGAAAGCACTGACTCGATTAAACTGTAGTAATACTTTCAATGCAAAGTCCATATGACTCAGGTTCCCTGAAGAAGAAAAAAACAATGAGCATAATGTGCATTTGAATTTAGATGTTCATAATATGGTGATTTAAACAAAGTCTAATTACCGGTAAGTTATGTGTGAATGTATTTATTTACAGGTACGCATTTATTTGTATTTGTATACATAAAGTATGGATATATATATATATAACATAAACATATTTTATTAAATTATCTAATACAAACACAGAAATGCGTACATTGTAAAACATTTATCACAAAAATGAATCTAAAAATTCAGGACTTGACATAAGTTCTATAAAGGCAACCAGTCTAATAGTCTCTGTATCAATGACAGATTGTTCATCCAATGGCATTCTTTATTAAGCCCTGGCTTTTGACTCGCTTTTCCACACCAAAATGCGTCCTGGCTTATGACAAGCATAAAGAATGGTGGGGCGCCAGCTCTCCAGAAACGGGCTAAATTTATTAGCCCTGTCACCCATCAATCACCCAAATGGATTTCAAACTGCATTTTAAAAGCTAATTTTCCAGCGTTGATAACCGAAAGGAAACAGGACCACCATTATTTACGGATGCTTTTTAGATTTCTCGAGTGCAGTCGGATAAATGTGTGAACAGACGACGCTCTCGCTCCAATTTCTGCGTATTTAAATCACATCTCTCTTAGGTGTTTGAGGCTCGGGGCCTCAGTAGTGCTAGATTTAACACCCCACAGTCCACTGGGAATGAGCTCTTTGCGAAAGGTAGTAACAATAAGACAACTGTAATTCAAAGCTAAGCGATGGGGACATAAAAAAAAGGCCTTTATAACGGTTTTGTAGCAAAACACAATTCACCTGGTAAGAAAAGAAGGGAGCTGATTTCAAAGGCTCAGCAGGGACACACTGGACAACAACCTGCAAAATCCCTTTGACCTACAGTTTATCAGCAACCGCCAACAAGACATCCTTCTGTTTCCTCACATTCCCCCATTTAAGGCACAGGGGAGGGAGCTCTGGAAGAGGATGCTAACTCAGCTGACAGGCAAAACCTGCGGTGTCGCCATGAGGATCATAGGTGCTTGTTTACGGAGCTCCCCTATCCATCAAATAACCAACAGCAACTACACTGCTAACAGAAGACCGCAGAATAGGCGGGAAAAAGGTCCATCTTTCACTTGGCTGGCTTTCTTCACATGTCACATTCTCGCCTGTGTTCTAAAGCGTAAGAATGCAGGAAAAATGTCATGTCTTAACACAAAACATTACATTGTCTCCGTCGTTGCTCTGCTTCAGACCTCAATGATCCGCAGCTCCTTCAATCAGAATTATCAATTAAAATGTCTTTGGTAGGGTCACAGTGGGGTTAGTCAGTTTCAACAGCACAGTGTTTAAATTAAGAAACATCCTACTTTTTACCACACAGAGGAGACTTCTGTGTTAAATTCTATGGAGTGTGTAAATTGCAGATGTGTAAATTGAATAAAACACTATTATATTATTTTTAAATGCTCCCGTTTGAGAAAAAAAAGTGGGATAATTATACTGAATAGCCGTAATCAGTGACTCGTCTATTACAAGGGCCAAGGGCTGGTTTTTATCACACACGCTTGCATGCATGCTCACTTACGGACACACAAAAACACACACACACACACACACAAAATAGCGGTTACCCTTGCCTGGGTCTAGTGTGCGTTGATGACAGCGAACACACACACACCGAGGTTCCACACAGTACTTCGTCAGAGAAAAAGTCGTTTTTTTTTTCTTCACTCCCCCATTTGACCCTTACTGACGGCATGCATATAGGAAGAAAATGCTTTCATAGCTTGGTAAAGTAAGATCATTTCTGAGATTAATGACATTTTGTTGTCATGTTTCCAAAAATTTCTGATAACTAAAATTGTCCCCAAAGTATGTAAACTCCACTCTCTTTCAATCAAAAAGATTAGTTACTTTAGCTGAAAATACAACAAACGAAAATGTCCTTAAATCTATCTGGAAACTCACATGCATATCTAAGGACAGACATAGAGAAATCTGATAAAAGGAAAACCACAATATATAATTTTTTAATAGTGTAACATTTGAAAACAATGTCTTTCAATCTGTTTACAGTCTTTGATCACAACTGTATATCTCCAGCTCCATCTCCCAAGCATCCATCATTATGTGGAAACTGGCAACAACATGGTAACGTTCCAAATGTTTTACTTTTCAAAGTAAACTTCAAAACCTACGGAGAAAAAAAGTGGCATTCATGAATGTGATTGTTTGTCAAATGATTCCAAGACTCAATATGCCAACAGACCGATCAC
>JAVQJS010061870.1:0-10918 GCA_036024795.1 Galaxias rostratus | reverse complement strand
ACAATCATATTTTGGGTTGACGTTTACTGGGACGTACGCCTGCCCCCCCCCCCCCCCGTCAGCTAAGAACAGAAAACTGAGGCTACAATTTCCACGGGCTCACCAAAATTGGACAATAGACGGTTGGAAAAAAAGTTGTCTTGTCCGAGTCTCGATTTCAGATGCAACATTCAGACGGTAGGGACAGAATTTGACGTAAACAACATGAAAGCTTAGATCCGTCCTGCCTTATATCAAGGGTTAAGGCTGGTGGCTAATTATTCATTGTTTAATTTTATTTAGTTTTTAGTGCTTTTCTAGGCATTAGAAGTACTATTTGGTCATAAAGCAAAACAACAGAATGAACAGCCCAACAGCTTTCAAACAAAACACTGAGTGTGAGTGATACCACGGCAAGACTTCCTCACCCAACATATTTGAATTGTCAGTGTCAGTGACAATGTGAGGAGTACCCAGAGGAAATCCTCACAAACAGGCCCTCGATTGAGGTTGGGTTAGAACCCAAGACCTTCTTGGTTTGAGGCAACAGTGCTAACCACTGAGCCAAAGTTCTAAATGTTGTTTGAATGTTATATCATTAAAGTAAAACAGCATTGCAATCTATTTGAACATGTTTAAATGTTTTCAATAAATCAGCTGTGTTGATGCTGAAAACCATTGTATGAAAACTTTTTCCACACAGAATACAAATCAAGAATCGATAAGGACCAGACCGTTAAGGAGAATGTATCTGTATCAATATAATCTTATCAATTCTCCTCTTTACAAAAATTTAATGGAGGGAGGGAATGTGGATATTAACCGTCACTCCCTTTCAAGACTCATTGAGATTGCATCGTTTTTAGATATCATCTGATCTGATCTGTCAATTGTTTCAGGAGCAAGGATGAGAGATTTATTAACTCCCAATGATGAATTCAAACTTACCAAAATACTTACCAAACTTACAAAAAATAAAAGCATAGGCCCATCTTTGATTTTTCTTATTGCATATTAGCCTTTTATGTTGTGTTACACTTAATAATGTCCTATTCATAATGTATACATTTATTCATTTATTTCCTCTGTTGGATTTCAGAGCCATCAGCTCTCATCTTCAAACCTGTGGCTGCTCCATGGTGGTTGGAAGCAACCCAGAGAAAGTAAACAAGGTACTGACATGGAAGCCAAACCATTTTCACATGTCTTCAGACTAAATTATCTTAATGTATAAATAGTGCAATGCTGGTTGAATCTCAAGAAATACATTTCATGTCCTTATTTAAAAAAAAAAAAAAATGCATTCTAATGAGTCAATTTAAGATTTTTATTTTCTCTAGCTTTAGCTATATCTTATGATGTTCAATTTATTTGACTGTAATTTAAGGTGACATGTTTATAGAAATATTATGGTTTAAAGCATGAGTTTGTAGATTCTGTTTTCCCCAACACTGACATTTTCCGGTCAGATGTGATTACATTGGGAGCACTCTGGAGCCTTGGGTTATTTACACCCTTTCACATACAAGTGTTGATTGTGGATTAAATGCTAGTAACACACTGTATATCAATTAATATTGAAAACATACCATTGTCGTAGGTCAAAGACTAGGTGGTAAAAAATTAATTAAGGGAATGGACTTTAGGCTTCCAAGATATACTTAATTTATTCATGGAATGTTGTTATTTTATCATCTTAATTTTGTTGGAAATGCTTTTTTCTTTACTGTAGATAGTGCGGACACTGTGTCTTTTCCTCACCTCGTCTGAGAGAAAGTGCTCTCGTCTCTGCAAGACAAATTCTTCCTTCAAATATGACACCGGCCTGTTTGTGCAGGGCTTACTAAAGGTACCAGCCATATCACTACTGTAATATGAATAGTACTTAAAGGGTCTCTATTAAGCTTTTTCCTTTAGTATGTTATATAGATTTTTGTTCATAGAAAAGGTCTGAAATGTTACATATCCCATAGTCAACTCCAAATCCCCTGAACTCCCTTAAATGCCTCGTTTACGTAGTCTGGCTTTTTTCATTCGTAACTTATCTAGATCACTTAGACATACATTGGAATAATGTTTTTCACGCCCTCAACCAGAACCAGACAGAGCGCAGGCCCGATGGTTTCGCCTTGGCGAGAAAACACTGTTTTGGCAAGCGGGAAGTAGGGCTGAACAATTAATCGATTTCAAATCGAAATTGCAATTTCAGGCAATGCAATGAGCAAATTGCAAAGGCCGCGATTTAAAATAGCTTGTCTTATCAGGGTCTAAAAGGTCAAAACCAATCCTCAATTTTTACGTCCCTATGCGTTTTGAATTATGGGCAGAACATCTGGGGGAAGTGTAGATACGCTGTTTTTAGCTTCACCAGCATTGGCAATCTTTTGCCATATGAGCTTTCAAAATATAGTTAAAGAGTAATAAAAACTAAAACCAATGTCGTTGAAAAGAGCAGGGACAAATTGAGTAGGTCTTAGCTGCATCTAAAAAAACAGTGTGGTGGAAAGAACACTATTTTTCAACGTTTGACAATAAACAAATGTGGCAACAAAACCAACAGAAACCTCAAGCAACGTTGGCTCGACTTTGATGACAAACCTACAGGAGAGAAGAAAACGTCTTTCTTGTTTAGTGTTTGCTCGCACGTGTGTGATAATTTTGTTCTAGCGCGGTTAAAATGTAATATTAAAATTGTCGGTTGTGCTCCAATCTGATCATTCTAGTGAAAGAGAGGACAATGAGTGGATTTATAAAAAGATGAAAGTGAGAGGGATTCAACATCTCACCTGATGACTTTCCCTTCTTTCATCAGATACCTGAACAAGGTTATTGCAAGAAAGGAATATGCAGTATGAAAATAAAACGAATGCTGACATACTCAACCTGTATGTCTTGAATTCTAAATACAAAAGATTTGTCCATGTTGTACATTTTTGCACAAAAGATGTGCTCAACAAAGTTAGCAAAGGCAAACACCTCTCATACTATGTTGATCTATTGCTCACTTCCTTTCTCACATGAAAATGAGCCTCTGCTCCATCTGTCCATGGTTTTGTATACATACATTGTATATTTGTAAGATATAATTCCACTTCGTTCATGGTATTGATGGTATAGGGTTGATTTCACTCAAACATGAGGGCGGATTAAATATAGAAGGAGCCCTGGGGCAATCATTGTGAGGCTCCTTTCAATAGACTACAATCCCACTACTCAACAACTGGTATTCAGATAATGTTTTATTTTTATTATTATCAATATCATTAGTTATAATAATAAAAAATAAAGGAATTATTTAAATACAATTTTCCTTTGTACCTTAATACAAACAATCCTTTCTAAATGTAAAATGTATAAGCTAATGACAGCAATTAAAAGGGCAGATTTCACTTTAGTTTATTTAGTATTATTCCCTTTATTTACAAGAAAGTTCACTTGAGAACTAGTCCGTTCTCATTTACAATGACGACCTGGCCTAAAGGCTAACGTGGGGATACAACAATGTATTGAAGGGAAAACGCAATAAAAACATGACATCAGATTACACATCAAAAACTTATTGCAGGCTAATATAATAAAAACATTGTATAACACATTAATCGTTCTTATTTGTTAACTATATACAAATCCATTGCAAGCTAAACAATTATGCATACTACGCTAGTATAAGGCCCAACCCCAATGGTTTGTGATCACCCCTTGGCCCTAACCTGGCCAACCTAGTTCTTTTTATTTCTTTTCAACTTTCCTGTCCATCAGTGTCACAAGGGATGAGGGTGGAATCTAGTCCTACACATTGGGGCAACCCTTGATGTTCTCATACGTCATTTATTGTTGTGGAAGGCACTGGTTTGACGTAATAGACGTGACAATTTTTTTTCTTTTTTTAAGTTTGTTGACAAACATTTCAGATTTCACAAAACACTCTTATCGCTTAACAACATTGTCATGTCGATTCAGGTGTAAAGGTATTGTGTTATTTATGTGAATATACCAACATTTCATTAAAACAAATAATACAAATCAAATGTGCTTCTGAAGTTATTGACATCAGAATAGAGCAATCACAATGTATACAAATCAGCCATCACACAAACAAAAATGTGTGTGATGCAAGGGTAAAAGACACACATAACACAAAAAAAATGGGAGAGGCTGATACGAAGAAGAAGCATCCAAAGTGGAGGGTGGGGCTCTGGCGTTAACTTGGTTTCTGTAAACCAAGGATCTGTCTCATATTAAAAGACCAGTAATTAAAAAACACCCCGCTGTTTGTTCAGATTGATCAGATTTTAAGCAAACATGCTGTTGCCTGCAATAACCTGGGTTTATCACCCTTGTGGATTAGTTATCAAAATAACAGGTTGCTTGGAGGACAGGTTAATCACACTGAAATTGCATGTGTTCAGGTTGGGGTTTTCAAACTTTTACTTCTATTGCAGTAATGATATTGTCACAATGACATTTGACATTTATTTGATGGAGATGGAAAAGCTTGAAAGCTCACGATTCATCGAAAATATATCTCACGCCATGAATCAATCAAAGAAGTCATTGAATGAGCAACACTGCTTCATAACCGGGTCACTTCATCATGAAACAAAAGCAAGGCTCTGTGTTGGCTAGCAATTGTCCTACCCTTCCAGTCTGAACTGATGTTAAAGGAGCAGGAACGGTTGTATATTTAGAAAATACCATAAGACAAGTGCAGGAACTACACTGCTTGACCTAAAGTAAATTTCTGGCAAATTTCCAGATCAATATGCCATCATAGTGGGAAGGCATGACATGGAAATATGCAAGAATCAGCGAAGTTTCACCGTGCAGCATCTTTTGAACTTAATTTCATATGCATTTCAACGTATATACATTTTAGAAAATGTAAGTGACAACACAATCATCTCATTTGCATTTGCATTTTCAAACGCTCCAATAAGCATTCTTTGTCAATATTCAAATTCAATTAAAGTCCTACCCTGCCATACTGCGTGCGGACAATATTCAAAGGTTATTTAAAACTTATGGGTATCCTCATTTTTCATCTGTGCATGCATTATTTATGTCACTATTTAAATTTAAATGCAGTTGTTTAACGATTTGTTGAGATGAGAGGACGGACAGATTGCATTTGAATGTTCATGGTTGGTCCGAAAGAGTGCATGGTGACCCGAAAATGCAAATGCATTAGAGATATGCATCCTAGCGCTGATTCGCGTATTGCATTTGAATATTGTCCACTACGCAGAGTTGAGTATTTCAAGCAGTATCTTTAGTAATGAATATATACTCATACATTTTTGCATTCCACTGATTTTTTCCACTGAATCATTCCAATTATTCACATTCCCTGTATTCACTTTAGATTTATTAATGGAACTTTGAACAGATTACTGAAATATAACGCAAGCTGTACACAGTTACCTGATTTTTTTTGTTCATATTACGTAACACTGTTACATGTATCCCGTGGCATCCCAACCCTGCTGTGTACTAGTGCTTACTGCCTCTTGTAATGCCAACTGCAACTGTTTGCTTAAAAGCTTACCTGGGCCTGAATGTTCACTTAATTCTATATCCACTATTGAACTTGAAGTAACAGTTGGGTTCTGGACAACCAGTGATGACGTCTTTCATTCTTTCCCTAAGGATTCTATGGGTAGCTTTGTCCTGCCCTTCCGCCAGGTGCTCTACTCGCCGTACCCGACCACACACATTGACGTGGACATCAACACAGTCAAGCAGATGCCGCCATGCCATGAACACGTGTATAACCAACGCCGCTACATGTGCTCAGAGCTGAGTGCACTCTGGCGTGCCACCAGCGAAGAGGACCTAGCTCCCGACACCGTTATCCACACAGATGAGACCTTCACGCCCGATCTGTAGGTTGTAGTCGGTGTGATAATGTGTTGGTTGGGAAAGGAGCGTTTAGATTTTGATTTATTTTCTTTTTACATTTTTGATACTACGTCAATGTCATCGGCAAAAATGATTCCAATCGCATTTTCTCTCTTTTCTTAGGAATATATTTCAGGATGTTATGCATAAAGACACCCTGGTGAAATCATTTATAGATGAGGTAAAGTATCTGAATATAGTTTCAATGTTGTTTACCTTAAACATGTTAATTGGTCTACTGTTATAATTAAGACTCCCATTTGGAATGTCTGCACCAATTGTCAGTGTCTTGAAGGCCTTTATCAGATACAATTGTTGCACTTTTAATAAATTTCCACAGTCAAGGGTGGAGTAAATAATGAGACAAACACAGTTAAAGAATAGGAAATATTTGCATGCTTGTATCTAGAAATATATAGTACTTGAGATGGCATAAGCAACAATTATCAGACTCAAACAGCCATCTCATCACATTGATGGAATTGAGTGGACAGTTTGATGAAAATGGGGGGAGTGTTTGATAATTTCCCGAATGTTCGGCTAGTGGCAGGGTACAAGACTTTACTACTAATGTTTTTTTTGCTGCTCCTAGAATTTCATACTGAAGCCTGGCCTCGTCCTGCGGAGTACCTTCTTGGCCCAGTTTTTGCTGCTGCTCCATCGAAAGGCGCTCACGCTACTGAAGTACATTGAGGACGAGACGTAAGCGCAATTGTGGCTTTATTAATTATTAGTAGAGGGTCTATTACAGTGACTGTCCTTTACCTCTTGCATGCCCCGAAGGAATTCATTCATTTTCAAGTTTTTATGTGTTTTAATGATTTAGCCTAAACTGTCAAATATTGCTAGTTGTCCAGGTCCAGAATTTTTGGTGTCCTTAATGACAAGAAGCTGAAAACACTGTATAAAACAATTAAAACCATTACTGAAATATATTGTAATTTTCCAACACGGAAAATGTATCATTTTATGAATGATTCAGCAGAATCGACCAATTGTTTTTTAAATATTCCAATTATGTTTATTATTAAGTTTTCACAATTATTGCCCCGGTTTACTAAACCTTTTGTTTTTTATTACATCGGTTACATACATTTTCATCTATAATTTTGTATTTATTCTAAAGCATAGCTTTCTAATGTGTTGTGTGTTTGGTTATTATAAAAAAATACTATTCCGTGTTTTATTGTTTTACGTTTTGTCTGGTTGCATATCGTTTGTTTCTAGAATTGATTTTATATGGAGATACATAAATCTTACTGCAATTGACTACATCCCTGTAGTTCGGAAAAAACACATACATTTCACTTACACTGATCCTAAGACCCGCAGTTGTTCAATACTCAGTACTTTGTTAATTTAGCATAAAGAACAACATGTATCATTGTGAGAAGATACGAACGTCAGGCACAGATGGAGTTGGTTTTAAAGTGGATTTACCACGCTTTATTCGGTTTTTAATATGACCAGCCTGCTTCAGCGTCTCATCCTCCTTTCCACCCAACCTCCCACTGAAACAAACAGACACCCATAAATAACCCACAGCTGACTAATCAACAGATTCCCCACACCTGTTGTCAATCCATGATTAGTCAGCTGCAGGTCTCCCCACCACAGCCCTGCAGCACCCTCTACTGGACAGATGCCGTCACAATCCTCACAATCATTTTGGAAAATTAGTCCCTTTAAATGTGCAATTTTTAAAAAAAAATTACATAATTAATTGTTCTTGTTTTTTTAGGTGAACACTAAAAGATTTAACCCTATTAATATTGAGTTAATCAAGGAACGTACAACCTAGATTCAAAGATACAACTTGTTTAAGTGTTTGATAAGTTTGCCAGACAACAAAAAGGCCCAGAGGTATTAAAGAGAACTCTTAAAAACAAACAAAAAAAACACACAGGTTCAATAAATAGCTTAGTTTTGTGTTGCAATAGAACTCTGGTGTGCTATTGGTCATGGGAAATGATCTATTTTTTGTTTTATTTGCATTGCCTTGTCTGTGTAAGTTCTGTTCATTTAGTCTAAGATATTTTTCTCCCCCAGGCAAAAAGGAAGAAAGCCATTTCGTTCCCTGCGCAACTTGAAGACGGACCTAGACTTGACAGTAGAAGGGGACTTAAACATAGTAATGGCATTTGCTGAAAAGTTAAGGGCAGGACTCCACTCCTTTGTCTTTGGGAGGCCTTTCTTTACCAGCATGCAGGAACGAGACATATTTATGTCATTTTGAATGTGTTGTGTCCTGTGTACCACAGGGGGTATATATAAATGTCAAGCTGGACCGTTGTGTTTTATCTTCCAAATGTTGTGCTCTGTGCCTTTCAATGCAAAAAAAACGTGTTCTGGGCAAATTTCGATGTCAGCCCTATTTGTCTTCTAATGCATGCATAATTAAAAATACATCAAAATACATTTGTCTTTGTTGTATTGTGTAACCCTAAGCAAACTGTTTTATTTTACAACAGCCAAATTTCCAAACCGCCATATCTACCGAATTTGTGACCACGGGTGCGTGCCTGAAAAGTCAGTGCGTTAATTAAACAAGAAAACGTTTTAACTTATCAGATGGTTCATTGTCTTATGGTACGCAGAGCAGACTCCAGAAATTAGCAGATTGGCTATTTGTAATCATCTAAAATACAAGATCAATACTATCCAAGATCATCATTGTAATGATACCTGAAAAATCAGGCTATAATATAGGACTTTGGTGGACAGAGCTTTGACTCCTGCAAGATCAATTTGGCAAGAACTGTCGGAGAATGCAGATAAAACGGTAGTTTTTTAAAGACGGAATATCCCCTTTTAATACCGCTTTGTAGGCTAAGTAAGCGAGTATGTACAAATAATACTGTTATCTGACACTGATTATGCGTGTACAAACGTAATTGCAAGCAGTGCCTTGGCAAACTTTTTCAACACCTAGAATTGTTGTTGACTAGGGCCACGTCACAAAAAAGTAGTTTGACATGGTCACAGTTTTCAGCATACACTTATTTAATGTTTTAGACTTAATTTCGGTAAACAGCCATGTAACAGTAAAGGCAGTTGGTTTTCACGGTGTCTGTAGCAACATATGTTGTGTTTTCCGATGGAAGAGATAGCAACAATTTACTTCAAACACTGTGTGGAATGTGAAAAGTTCTGAAGGGTAGGCTTTATTCAGCATCAAATGTAGCCAATTTGGTCTGTGGAACACAACTAAAACTGTACAGCATTATCAATTATTTAAATACATTTCTGTAGGTCTACCCCAAGTTCTGGCGACTTCACAAAATGTAAGTAGATGATGCGCAGTCACCTTTCAAACTTTAGACCCTCTTATATTCCTCTGGTAATTACAGGAAATAAATCTATGGACCCCAGATCAGCTGTCATAAATCAAGACCCTGACTTCCTTCCCAGAGCCTGCCTTCTTTCCTTGTTTTGCCTCTGTGACGTAATTATTTGTCCTGGAGAACAACCAATCAGAAGGAGTTACAATTGTTACAAGCATTGTCTTCACTCATTGGGGCTTTCAATGTATAATATCTCAAACTCAGCACTATCTGATATCTGCTTAGTCACTAAATGTAATATTACTAAGTATAATTCCTGAATATTCATAAAGGAAGCACTACCTGATTGGCAGATGTAACAGTCCGGCTTCAACACCTCTTCTTAATGGTAACCATGGCAACATCAAACGAAGTTCAGTGTACTAATACCGTTAGTGAAGGACCTGTGTTACATAAGTCCATTTTTCCAGAGGGAGCATTTTTTGAAAGGGGGAATCTTGGCCCACAGGTCGTCTTTACAGATGACTGCAAGGCTCTACATCTCATGCATACTACATGTGAACTGGCTTGGGGACACTCTGTGTGGAGTTTGCATGTTCTCCCGGTGTTAGCATGGGTTTCCTCCCACAGTCCAAAAACATTCAGGTTCATTGGTGACTCTAAATTGTCCATAGGTATGAATGTGTATGTGAGTTGTTGTATGTCTATGTGTTAGCCCTGCGTCCTGTCCAGGGTGTACCTCTCGCCCAATGGCGGCTGGTATAGGCTCCAGCTAATGGATGGATGATTTTTTCTTTAATTAAGGAATATTCATTTATTTAATTTTGGCACATTTGGTATTCCATATGTCAGACATTCACTTAACAGTAGCTTATTGTCCTAAGTGTAAAGACAAGGCGTGTTTAATGTGTTACTTTTTAACATTTCAAAACATTCTGTATGAAACTGTTGTTTGACCACAATATTATAAGTGCTCAGCCAGTTTCTTAATTTTGACATGCGTAAATGTTGCATTTGGCGTTTTAGATCATGCTACGTTACAGCTCAGCTACATTCAATAAATTAAAAAGTTCCTTTGGCTATGTAACCCAAATGGTGTCTTTGAAATAATCATACTACTAATTACAAAGTTATCAACTCACATTTTTAGCTTGTCTTAAAAAGGTTTTATTCTCCACACATGATGTCAACTCTGTACCCAAATTATGATGGTCAGTGACAATGCTGTTGATAGCATCGTCCAATTCAAGTCACCAGAATTATTTTTGAACGTTAAACAAACTTATGCTTAACCAATAAGAAGTATAGGAAACATAAAATCTTACCAACACTGAGACCAAAATAAGTCACTTTTATATAGAATGTTTGTTTTTTCTTGTACTGTGTAATTTAATTGGAACTTTACTTTAAACATCAATCAAGAATTACAAAAATGACTTGGAAAAACACAAAATCATGACGACTTTACACTGGACGTAAACTCCGTCATTGGCCCGTCACCACATCAAAACTAGATCTGATGGTGGTGGCACTGACGGTGTTGACACATTAGACATGCCTTTCACATAACAAATGGGATTCATGTAGCACTGTGAGTGTCAGGGTTCATTCAATATTTTCTGATGAATGTCTGACGACGCCCTGCGATGGATTGGCGATCTGTCCAGGGTGTACCCCGCCTCTCGCCCTAAGTCAGCTGGGATAGGCTCCAGCCCCCCCGCGACCCTGCATAGGATAAGTGGTTCTGATAATGGATG
>JAVQJS010061840.1:0-10579 GCA_036024795.1 Galaxias rostratus | reverse complement strand
TCAAAATCTCATTATCTATCACATTTGAACAATAATGGAAACTGCTTTTTGTTCAGTTGGTTGAGGTCATCTGACATTTCTAAATCGGACTCATAACTCTTTTCCACCTGCGACTGTGTGCAAATAAAGTAAGGCGGAGTCTAGCACAATACAGGCAGGGGAGAAGCCTGAACCTGTAGACCTGAGTAAAAAAACGGGGAGAAAAAAAAACAGTCAGCACCAGCTAGCCAGTGGAAACAATTGTTTATATTCCACTGACCAAACGTAACGTTGTCTTTAAGCCATGTCTTTTTTTCTAAAGTTGTGTCTAAGGCATTACTGCTTTGTTCGCATTCCCCGAATGCATTTGTAGAAGTGTATGGCGTTTCTGTAACGAACGGGAAGGACGAGGAGACATTTCTTAGCAAACACTGCGCGAGCTAAGATTAACAAGGTCAGTTTGATACGATTTTCTGCCTAGTTTAACAATCGCTCAAAAAACTTGATAGATTAACTCATTTTAATCATTAAATTATTTTTTGGTGTTCCTTTTTTCTGTAATTAATTTATTTCCCAAGGTTTTAACATTGTATTATGAATTGGCAAACCTAGGCTAAGAATGAACATGTTCAATCGACGGTCCTTGGCTACTATCGCGTTAGCAAGCTAACTTGCCCATATTTGTGGGTATATGTTTTCAGGATCGGTGATTTAGGCGATGGAGAAGTTCGCATTTACCAAGCACATCTTATTAAAGACAATCTTAGTGTTTCGTGTTTAATTTCATTATCATGTAGTTCTCTTTTTTAGTTTTGTAAAGGTTACAACTGGCTAGCAATCGTCGCATATCAGCTGCTGTGGGGACGGACTTTCACTAGCCGCGCTTTAAGATGCTTTGCAGGACTGGAGCAGCCACAGTGGCTGCTAACCCGTTTCCGCCTAGAAATAGAACAGGTGCATCTATGCGAGAGATGGGGAGAAAGCTACATAGCTAACGTTACCGCCTGTCAAACATCTTTGACTTTTCGGATATTTGTGTTTTGTTCAATATATTTATATAAATTCATCTTAATCTCACCTATGATAGATTTATCTGCTGTACACGTTTTCTGCACATTGCCCTGTTCTTGTCCAGAACCGTTGAGGAAGAGGACAAATGGGGCCCGGATAAGAAACACTCTAGCTACGTTACTAGCAGGCTTTATATTGCTTTTTGCCCGATACCGCAACATTTCCTCTACTTTAGTTTCCTTGAATAAAAAACGCAAGGCTGCTTGCTTACCTGAAAGATAGACTAGATTTCGACTATTAGTTTAGTTACCCTGATTGATTTTAAGGTTTTAAGAGATTTGTGGCTGGTCATCATTTAATGTTATAGGATGACATCACTTCATGGCGTTACCTTTACTCGCTAGTTAACCAATATCTGATTTTCTTCGTCATGTGCCCGCCGTTACCAGTTAGGTACTTGCTTTGTAAGTCTGAGCTATCAACTGAAAACAAAATAGTGAACATTTGTATTAGACAAATAATTAACTAGACATACAGAAGATAACTTAGGTGGTAAACGGAGGCATCTTGATTTGGGTCAAGTTCTGTTGCAGTTTAGCGATACTACTGTTACTTCACACCTGCATTAAACCCAATATAAATTAATATACAAATTGCATAATGTTGTCCATGTACTTATAGCTAATAAAGGTAGCTAGCTATATGAGTAATTATATATATATTTAAACCAATGCAATGTCAAACTTCACGGATGAAGTTTAGTACTGTATCTCACAACAGTTGACGGGCTGGATAGCAGCGATACATCCAACATCTTAATTGTTTTTTGGATTGCATGGTAAGATTGCTGCTTTTGTTATGTTTTATATTAATTTCATGCTTTGTACAGACAACCTGTTGATCGGATACCTCAATTCAGTTTGTTCAGAAAATGTTTATGCGTTCTTTTTCTGATCTTACAAGTATTTCACAATGTGTACCTAGCATCAGCTGTATGCAATTACCTGTGCTCTCAAATAACCAACTCATGATCTAATACTCAACTCAATGACTTTGTCATGGGACGGGTTGCATTTTCTTAAAATCATGTCAGATTACTAGATTATATGCAATTTACGTGTTTTATTGTACCCATGTCCAATTACAACACCTGACTATCCCGTTTGTATATTTAATTTAGGCTACAAATTACATTGAATGTTTTATTTTTAATGATGACATGGATAAAAAAGAGATCAACACGAATTATAGTTTTGGATGTTGTTTGTAAGGTAATTGCTTTGTCATGATTTAATATCTGGATTTGGCTGGACAGGGGTCTCTTAACTCTACTAATGTCAAACAAAGTTCAGTCCTTTTCTTTAATGATTGGATGGTTGATTGCATTTGGCCAAGATTAGACATTGATGATTGAAGTGTGTTGTAATGTGCTGCATTATTGGTTTGATTTGGTCTCAGTTAAAGTCAATATTTCCGTTAATTCCTACCAGCATGTTTGAAATGTCAGCTTGTTTCAATTACTTCACACTTCATTTCATATGCTAGAAATGAAACCACACAGAACACATTTTTGTTTTGTTTCATTTCATTAATGACCTTGGAAATAAGTGTTCATTTTCAACATATTGTACCATGTGCTCTTGTTGAGGAAATTGGATCAAGGTAGAATCTAGGCCACAATGAGAAGTGCTTGCTTTGTTGCACTAAAATTGTATGCCTGTATGGAGCTTCTACTGGGTGTGTTGCTGACTAAATTAATTTAAGCCTATGGAGTATGGGTGATTTACACATGTTTATGTGGTCAAACGAAAATTAGGTTTGTCTAAGTAGCTCTCCCCTATAATGTATACTTCTAACTAGTTTGTCCTAGTCTATATTTGCAATAAAGGCCCATCTTTGCATGCCTGTTTGTTCTCTCAAGAAATCAGCCTTAGATTTAAAAAAAAAAATGACCACAAAATGTAACCAAGTTGCCTTACAGAACTGCCGGAGTCTAAGGAATTTGGCTATGTACAAAATGGGAGACAAGACTACAGGAGGCCCATTCAGTCAACAGGTTTAGGCTATTCAGTTTTGGATTAGAATCTAAAGTCAGTTGCATGTCTCGGCATGATTTTTTTGGGCTAGAGTGGTATCAGTCTCTGGCTATTACGTATGCCAGTCATAATGGGGGACTAAACAATTGCCAGCACTATTAGTTGTGTTATTGATACGTCAAATTTAAACTGTATGAACTAGTCAAGTCTTTGTGTTGACTAAAGGATAGTTTTGCTATTGTAGTCCATCCTAAAAGGAGGAACCAATGCTTAGCTATTTTTTCTGTGTAACACGTTACCGTAATTCTCATGAGGCCATTTATGGCAGCTGGTTAATGGTGACTTGTCGTGCAGATAAGCTTTGATTTCTATGTTCAGTATCACTGATAAGATGGAGTTGAATATGGGAACACTGTGGATGTGACTTAATTGAATGTTTCAGTTTGCCCAGCTGGTAATGTAGTCATGACAATCCCCTTCTGTGACAGGAAGACCACAGTTAGCTGCCAGCACTGGGTACTGCTTCACCCTTCTTCACATTGTCACCCCCTATGAAATTTTGGTTCACAAAAACTTTGGCCTAAAATATTTTTTTGCATGGTTTCAGTGTCAACACAGTTTATTAATGCCTTTGACAAAAGATGTGCTCAGTTTTTTGTAGGTCCAGTAAACACTTATACCTTTAAGTCAGTTGCTGTCATTGTATTAGCGATTTAATTCCTGTATAGATTTGGCCACTAGGAGTGAAATTAGCTAAGTCGTCTGAGCACTAAAGGTCGTAAGGCCTTAAGAGTTTCTCAATTATTTTGGAAGCTGTTTAAAAAGAATAAAGAAACTCTTGTATAGCCGTCCAAATCGTGATCCCCTTTATTCACATTTTTTTCACTGACCTGCAAGGACTTTATTGGTCAATGGGAGGTTGGTTGAGGTCTAATCTAATTCCTAAGAGCATATTCTCACCAGGGAAGTTAATAAATGGATAAAAACAAATGTCATTTTTAGAGTTTGAAAGACAACCTTGGTGTGAGCCTACGGTCCACTCAGGGTTTTAGAATTCTCCTCAATTGTCTCCCCCTTCATTGCTTGTCTCTCAGTGTCATAGGATTGGGGTTGGCTGGGTCAGCACAGTGGAGACTTTAATTCCCACCCCAGGGCACCTAATTAAAACTTACAACCAAGACAAATGACCTTTGACTTTCGTGCCACCTCTTGAGAATTACTATATGGAAAACGGTATGACGTGTGGAGACGATCAGTAGAAGATCGACATGGCCGACTATGATTTTCCCAGTTCTGATTGCACTGGACATTTTCGAGTGAAGTGACTTTAAATCTTCACTCGTAACTGTGCAACTCTTTTGAATTTCACATTTCAGTGTTTATTTCTTTCTCAATGTTAAACGTGTTTTTAAAATGGCCATTCAATACCTCTTTAAATAAATTCCATTCCAAAAAGTATTTCTAGAATTATTTTAAAACCTCTAACATGTTTCTCCTCTTTCTCCTTATTTTTTTCCTTGCAGCAGCCAACTGACATGGCAGTCTAAAAATCTGCCAATGTGCTCTTCATGGATAACCGAGGAAGACACGGGAAAAACAAAATTAAACCACTGTGTTTGTGAATGCAGCCAGTAGCCAGAGGACTTAAGCCAGCAGCGTTTCATCAAGTTAATTTCAGTGCTTGTGGCCCCGTTCGCGCTTCTAAGACATGAGGTGGGGAACACAAAGGCCTTCCACTATGCTTTGTAACCAGAGAGGCATGAGCTGTGGGACTGTGGGCAGAAGTAGGCACTCTCCATGCAGGACTGTCCCTTTGTTCCTGGGGGTACTGGTGGCCCTGGCCCAGAGCAGTGAGTTGAGGGGCCAGCAGCAGCAGCATGAAAACCTGGTGGAGGTGATCACCATGGATTTAGAGGCCTCCATGCACTCGTCTGTTCTCTCTGAGCTACAAGCAGCAGGGTCTACCGTTACAGAGGGGCCGCCCACTGCTTTCCCAGAGTCTACTGCAGCTAAAGAGGGAACTCGCACCGAAATCCCTGATTCCTCAGCCGTCATTGGCCAAGTGTTCCAGTTAAAGATTCCACACAAACTAGCCAGTGACAACTGTATTGTCCAGGTAAGAACTGAAATGATTGCAATAATGTAATCATTCGATTTAATTTGGGTCAAATAGACAAACCAATTGCATGACATAATCTACCTTTCTGCAATTTTACTTTGAAGAAACAGATAATTTCCCCCTTATATTGTCTAAATGGAATTTATTAACAGTTTGTTATTCCTCAGTCAAAAAGACAATGAGAAACTTTTTCATCTTTATACACTTTATGTATCGGAAATGCTACCGAAACACTACAGAAAGAATAGAAATGCACAAATGTATATAATGACTTAATCAGCAAAGTTGTTGCATTTTTTAGACATATATTGTGATGTCTGGCCACTTTTACTTTGATAGCACCTTTTACCCAACAAGTGGAGCTCAATGCGCTTTACATGACAGTGAAGATAAACAAAATTATGATTAAAAGTGATAAACCCCCATTAAATACGCAATATTTTGTTATACGCCTTCCCTTTGTTAATTAACGGCCTGATATTAAAATCTTTTGTCGTTGTGTAAACCTCAGGTAAGCGAAGAGAAGATGTGATGCAGCTATGATAGAGCATGCTATCTAATATGAAAACAATAGCTTAATATGTTTGATTTACAGACCTCAAGTTACTAGCTCTATAAATGTTCCCTTAAAATCTCAAAAAGAATGTGCTTGACCGTTATCAGTTAATCTGACATTGGAATGTTTATATTCTATATTGGTTACTTCTATTGAGTTGAGTCATACAATAAACATCATATCCCTGCACCACTAGGGAGCACAGAAAAACATTTCAGTTTTTTTTTATTGGTTCAGGCTTCTGGTAAATGTGACTGTGAAGCAGCGTTGATCTGTTTAACTGAATCAACTCCTCTGTGGCACAGTCTAGTTGCCGTTATTGTATGCACAGGAGGGCAAAAGACTTTACAAGGATAACATTGTGATATTGATTAGAACCGGAATGCATTTGATGTTTGTGTTCTGCTCAAATTCCTAGTTACTGTGCAATATGACGCAATCTTTAGTATTACATAACTTCCAACATGGCACTGTGTTCCTTTACCTGTATGGGGCTAATCCTCTGTTACTGCCACTGACCAACTGCATGATTGCAATGTTCTATCTTAGTCAGTGCAAAAGTAACAGGAAGGGAGAATTTACTTTGCTCAGAGCCTGCCGTCTGATTGGCACTTTTCTAAATCTCTTGGGAATTGGGATCAGTCAGTTATTAGTACTGAACAGAAAGTGGCCTTCATCGTGTGTTGATTGAGACCGAAAGAAACAAAGCCTTTTTGGGCCAACATTGTGGGCCTTCTCAATAGGCTTAGCTTTACGTAACACCATAGTCACTCAACCGCTTGATTTTCTTTTCTTTCTTTTCCTTTTTCCATTTCACTCTATGGCTCAAGAGACCATTTAGGTCAGTTCTATGCAGAAAAATAGTCTCATGCAAAGTGTCAGTAAAACCAATGCCGTTGTGCCATTTGTGTCATTACTCATGATTCAAATTGACGGTGTGGTGTAATTTGTCATGCCCTGACTTATGAATTAGATACGATTATTATTGGCCTGTTGTGTGATGTGAAATGATATCCTGTCACATTGCAATGCCTCAAAATGAAGGGGAGTGTGCGGGGGGTGTGTGTGACTCGGATGGATATCATCTTGTGAATGAGGCTCACTCTGGCTTCCTTCCTGTTCATATTTGACAAGATTTGATAAACCATGTGACGAATCTGAACCGATTTTTCTCTTTGTAATTTGGCCTAAATAGGATCGCATTGTGTTACATAGTATCTGGCTCTGTGTTTAGCGCCTCATTCCTAACCTGCTTGCTCTCCCTTTGTTTGTCTCTCTCTCTCAGCTAACTGAAATGGGAAAGGAGATGTTGCCCTCCTGGTTGCACTGGGACAGAGATGGCTGCGTTCTCCGAGGCTTGGCTCTGGAGCAGAACAAAGGGGTGCACCACATTGCAGTGTTTGAAAAGGAGACGGATGGCAAAGCAAGCGGCCAAGGGGCTCCCAGTGCGGTGTTTGCCATCGAGGTGTACCCAGAGGAGCGCGCCGACTCTGAGCCGGCCCTGCTCGCTCTCCAGTCCGAGGCTGGTGGCCTCCAGCCCTTCACCTGTGGAAGCGAGGAGTCTGTTACTGTCCTGACTGTCATCCTCGATGCGGACCTAACCAAGATGGACTCCGAGCAGAGGGTGGGCCTACTACGCGTCATGAGGAAGTTCTCTGGCGTGCCCCTGGAGCACATGAGGGTGGCCCCCGTTGTCAACAACCGCTTGTTTGACATGTCAGCCTTCATGGCCGGACCGGGAAACGCCAAGAAGGTGGTGGAGAACGGAGCCCTGTTGTCATGGAAACTAGGCTGTGCCCTGGACCAGAGCAATATCCCTGACATCAGCAGCGTCCAATCCCCTGCCAAGGACGGGACCATGTCGGCCAGGCTGGGCTACCCTGTGGTTGGCTGGCACATAGTAAACAAAAAACCCCATGTGGTGAAGCGAATCAGGAGGCAGCTGTACAACACGCCTACCCCTGTGCCCTCGTTGCTTCCCCCAACCACCCACCCTGAGCCCCCTGTGCGTGTTGTGCCCACTCCTACCTCACCCTCCATTGCCCCAGCTACTGACAGCTCCGCTCCACCTGTGCGAGGCCCTTTGCCTCTGCCAGTTAAGCCGACAATTAGGGTGAGAGATCAAATAGCCCACACACCTGTCTTGGGGCCACCCCAGCCCACTAGAGCATTAGGGACTACGAGCAGTATCCCAATCCAGCCCACCATGACTCGCCCCGGGTATGTTGAAGCCACCGCCCTGGCTACACCGCCTAGCACCACCAAAAGACCCAAGTCAGCCACCACTAAGAAACCCAAGAGGATCAAGCCCTCCACTCCAGCTCCCAAGGAAACTAAGGGCACCACAGTCAAGCCCCCAAAACGCACAACTCCTCTATCGTTGGCTCCTGACCATGTCAATAAAAAGCCTGAGATTCGCAACCCCATCGATGAGGTGAATGCATGGGTGGGCACGTACTTTGAGGTGAAGATTGCACCGGACACGTTCTTCGACCGGGAAGATGGCACCACGGACAAGTTGCGGTTGACGCTGCGCAAGAACCAGAACGAGGTGGTGAACGAGAGCTCCTGGATCCAGTTCAACAGCACCATCCAGCTGCTGTACGGCCTGCCCGAGGACCAGGATGAGGGCAAACACGAGTACTTCATGTTGGCCACTGACAAGGGCGGGATGAGCGTCATCGACGCCTTTGAGGTGCGCGTGAACCGCTGGTCCAGCAACGACAAGCCGTCGGTCGTGTTCGCCGCCCGTTTCCAAGGCGACCCCGAATCGCTGCGCAATGTCCACAAGAAGATCCTGCTGACCAAGAAGCTGGCCTACGCCCTGGGCGACCGCAACAGCAGCACCGTGACCCTTCGGAGCATCACCAAGGGCTCCATTGTGGTGGAGTGGACCAACAGCAGCCTCCCTCAGAGCCCTTGTCCCAAAGAGCAGATCATGGCCCTCAGCAACAAGGTTTCAGACCCACAGGGCCGGCCCAAACCGGCGTTCATCAAGGCCATGGAGCCCCAGTTCAAACCCATCAACGTCTCCATCCGTGGCACCAACAAATGCCAGAAGTACATGTTTGTGCCCCCCGGCGAGGTGGAGATGCACTCTCCCCCCGTGCCCACGGTTTCCTCTGACACAGGTCGGCGGAACAGCGACGACGTCTACCTCCACACGGTGATCCCGGCGGTGGTGGTGGCCGCCCTGCTGCTGATGGCCGGCGTCATCGCCATGGTGTGCTACCGCAAGAAGCGGAAGGGGAAGCTCACCATTGAGGAACAGGCCACATTCATCAAGAAAGGGGTGCCCATCATCTTTGCGGACGAGTTGGACGACTCCAAGTCGCCGCCGTCGTCCAGCATCCCCCTCATCCTCCAGGAGGAGAAGCCCCCGCTGCCCCCTCCTGAATACCCAAACATGGCAGGCCCCCACAGCACGCTGCTCAACCAGGACCTGCTGGAGGAATACTCCATCTATCAGGACGAGGATCCCAACGCTCCTCCCTACATGCCACCACCTCCGTTCACCGTTCCCATAGAGGGCAAAGGGTCCCGCCCCAAGAACATGACCTCGTACAGGTCGCCGCCCCCTTACGTGCCTCCCTAACGCCGTGGAGGGTGCTTTCAACATGGCGAGACGGAGAGCCGCAGCGGAAGCTTATTTGTACGATTATAATTGACAGGAGTGGTTTTTCTCATACCTTAAAAGGAAACGGCTTTGACTTTAGAGGAACAGGCAACCATAACCATGTACCATCAAGGACAAAATGCTGTATTGTACAGTTCTTCTACAGGCTGCTACATGACTATTGGACAGTATCCATTTGTAATTTCTTCCCTCTTTCTTTTGGCGCCCTTCAGTTTTGGCTTTCAACTTTTTTCGTTTATTATTATTATCGGTTTTTGCCAAGAAGAATAACTTTTATCTGCGATGATACTATGGTACTGTTTCTATTGTATAGAAAATAATACAGAAGCAAGAAGGACTGCAGGCTTCAGGGCCTTTGAGCAAATGTCACCATGACAACAGACTCAAGGCTCTCGCTCACAGCGTTAATCTTTCTACCAGTATATCGCTTTTATCTGTCTTTGGCCAGGTTTACTAAGACTTTGCAGCTGTTATTTCTAGAGGGGAATTGAATGACACAACAGCCAAATGGAAAGCATGAAACCCATCTTTTTATTTTTCCCCCAAACGTAGTTTATTACGTTTCTTAGTCTTTGATCTTTACTTGTTCTCTTGTTACGTTTTGCTCCCTCCTGACGATAACATGCAGACCATGCACTTACAGTATGCAAATTCTTGCTAAACCTCGCACTTTGTGTCTTGCAGAACTGAACATTGTAACTAATAGTCTAAAGAGGGTTACCAGTTAATCTAGTTCCTTTTAACATACTTCATGACTGAGAGTTTAGTGGCTCTGTAAGGATAGCATACCACTGATCATGCCTGTTTGTAGATGTAGCCTAATTGAGTTACAAAACAGGAATAATAATGACATTTTTTTTGTGTGCCACTGATCCTGCCTATGGAACAACATTGACTTGTGTGTTGCCTGGGTAATGCTATTGGCCAGTTGCCACTGTTACGCAGGGTCTAAAGAGTGTGATGGTGAACAGCAGAACAAGGGGTAAATGATTGCTCAAAGTGGGTCCAACTGTCTTTTTAGTCAGTTGATTTTGTTGGGGTGAGAGGGAACAAACATACAGTACTGTATCATCACTGCTCTGCCTCTTATGCTGCTGCACTGTATCTTTAGTGTGCTGCCTGTTATTATCAATTCAGATGAGGCATGGGGACAAGTGGATGTACGTAATGGCGTGCCTGTGATTTTCTTGAGAAACTCCATAGCGTTAGTGTTTTTATCAGTAGAGTTAGTGGGGGGGGGG
>JAVQJS010061810.1:0-12364 GCA_036024795.1 Galaxias rostratus | reverse complement strand
CCCACACACACACACACACACACACACACACACACACACACACACACACACACACACACCCACACACTCACAAACACTCGCTCAAGATCCAAATGACACTTTTTTCCCCCACGCGTTTAATTGGTCGTAGGCATGCGGTTTGGAAAATGAAGGTTGCGAGTTCATCTCCCGTGGGGCTCGGGAAACGGTTATTATGTCCTCAGCTTTCATTACACTCTTCCCCTCTCCCTGCCTTCACACACACACACACACGCACACCGCTGCAGTAGAACAAAGGGCAGCCTTCGCTGGCTGTTGAGTTACCATTCATTGGTGTTACTGTGGGCGAAGAACTCTCCTAATGAATTGCTGACACACACACACACACACACACACACACACACACACACACACACACACACACACACACACACACACACACTCACACACTCTCACACCACAGCAACCCTAGGCGAAGTGAGCTGTCGTGTGTGCTCGTGAACGCGCGAGTGTGTGTTTTTGGAGAGAGTCAGAACGGGATCCTTGCTACACGCGCCGTACGCTGGCAACCCAAAAGCCCAGCTTGTCTTCTTTCGGTTCCACAAGTCGCCCCGATCAGCGTTCCGACTCCCGATGGCCCAAACACAGAGGCGTGTCGGCGGCGCTGCGTGGACACGCGGCTGGGCGGCCCGGAGGGTTCACGGCAGAACCTCACCCGAAGATCCTCCTCCTCTCTCTTTACTCCCCCTTTCAGTAACGTGTTCCTCATGCTGTGGATGCCACGGCGACTTCATGGCGACAGCAGATGCAGCTCGCTCCAGCGAGGCCTATTAATAGACTTATTTCTTTCCTGGAAGCTTCCCGGTGTTGTGTGTGGGGGAGGGGGGGTGGGTTGGGGGGGGGGTTGCTTTGCTGCGGACCCAGGCTCTTTCTCGCTCGCCATGTGAAAATGTTTGGGGGGGGGGGTGCGACCGATAGGATACGGGCCGTGAATAGCGATCCGTCGTTATCGCCGGACCTCCCTCCCACCTTGCGGCCGTTCTTCCTCTCTCTCTCTCTCTCTCTCTCTCTCTCTGTCTTGCGCTCCCTCTCCGCTCCTCCTTTTCTCTCGCTCTGCCTCCTCTCCTTTCCCCCTCCTCTCCGCAGCCTCTCACAAATTCCACTCGTGGCGTACGACTTTGCCAACAATTCCCTCCACGCCCTCTCTTTTTTTTCACTCTCTTTCGTTCTTTCTCACTCTCTACCTCTCTTATTTTTTTTGCTCTCTCTCTCTGTCTCTTTCTGTTGCTATGTCTTTCTCTCTCTTTCGCTCTCTCATACACACACTCTCTCTGTTGCTTTATCTCTTTCTTTCTGTTGCTCTCTCTATCTCTCTCTCTATTTCTGTTGCTCTCTCTCCAGCTCGTTTTCTTTCTCTCTCTCTCTCTCTCTCTCTCTCTCTCTCTCTCTCTCTCTCTCTCCTTTCTCGCTCTCTCGCTGTGTATGCCGGCCCTCCCCCTTCGCCTGCCGTGTTCCATTCCTCAGCATCCTCCTCCTCCTCTTCCTCCTCCTCATCATATCACAAAGACATGCCCGGGAGCCTCCAGCCTCCCCGATATGAACCTTATCGGCTTCGTCTGTCGCCTGGACGGCTAACAATGGTGGCCTTTCTCCCCGCTCCGCCTCGCCCAACAATGAGGTCCTTTCTTCCCCGGGATTTCCATCCCTTCATCCCTCCATCCGTCCATCCCTCCATCCGTCCACCGGTCTCTCTGTGTAATATCTCTATGCAGGGCAGAGAGGAGGGGGCTGCTGGGCTCACTCCCTGCCTCTCTCGTCTGTCTCCACCAGGGCTGGGGGGATTAGGCCTCTCACTCTCTCTCTCTCTCTCTCTCTCTCTCTGTCTCTCTCGCTCCCTCGCTCTCCCCTTGTCTTTCATCTTCGAGGGCTTTGATACCCCTATATCCTCTATAGCTGGATACCAAACAGCACAAGAAGATTACATGGACTCGGATAGGGAGCAGATTCCTCACCGATAAAGACCAGATCAATAATACATCAAGTCGTCCGTTCCTCTCCCCCAAACGGAAGGTTGGCTTTATACTCCGAGACGGGATTCCTCCGTCCCGGTACTGGATGGATCCGTTCGGACCGAGCTCACGGGCCTTGGAGAGCTGCGGCCGGCGCCGGGCGCGCCGCCTTTTAGAGTGACGGAGGAAGACGCGGGAGGACGGGCAACCCGCGGTCCTGTCAACGCGCCAGCGCCGGCAGAGAAGAAGACCATGCGTCCATGGTGTCCCGTCATGTTTTAGGGCCTGCCACTCATACATAACCCCCCCCCCCCCCCACCTCCTCCGCCCCTCCACCAGCACACACCCACCATCTAATTCCTCATCTGTGATCTGCGGGGGAGAACAGGGTTCCGGCGAGGGAGAGCAGATAGTCACGGTGCCCCCCCCAACCCCCCCCTACACCCCCCCCCTCTCCCCCCGGCTCTTCTGAGGCGCCGCCGCGATGTCGCTCGCCATCCATCAAGCGAAGCGGGCACTCTTTGATGAGATTATCAACCCCCGGTTTTTTAATTAAGGGCTTTCTCTAAGCGGCGGACGCGTGGTAGGCTGAGTGGCGGTGGCGACGCGTTGTGTGTGTGTGTGGGGGGGGGGGGGAGGGAGGGGATGTTGGAGGGTAGGGGGGCAGGCTTACGGAGACAACCGTGCACCCCAGAAGTGTCAACTTGTCTCTTCCACTAAAAGGCTGGCCCTCCCCCCCCAACACCCACCCCCTGCCCCCGGAGGCCAGGGCCACCACGGTGGGGGGGGGAGTGTCCGCCGGCTCATGGCTACGCAAATGGTGCGCTTGATTTGAAATCCCACCCCCCCCCATCGCTCATCGGGTGTTTCCTTTCATCCCGGGGATTATTCGAGACCCCGACGGGTATCAATCGGCGCGACCCGATTCCAGCAGGTGTGCGGCAGGGGGAGCGAGGCGCCGTTCGGAGCCGGTTCCCCTCCACACAGTAGAGGAGCCCAGCGGGCCCTGGCAGAATAGCATGTCGTCACGATGTCACCCGCGCTGGCTTGACTGGAGCGAGCGCAGACGTTCTCCTCACTGTATGCGGCGCCTTTCATTCCGGGACGCCCCTCCTCCTTCCTCGATGGCCTCCCTCGGAATCTGGAACGCCTTCGGAGTCAACGGGCTAAATTGGTTCCTGGTTCTGCCTTGTGTCGATGACCGTTTGATAGGTTCCTCCGGATTTTATTGAAAAGAGGATTTGCGGGTCATGGCTAGTATATCTCTAGTGTAGTGCCCTGTTGTGGTTATAATGGGTCCGGATCCAGAGTAACCCCCCCCAGGGCTTCAGTTCCTATTGACTGAGGAAAGGTGAGAAGTAGGGTTACTCAAGGTGGGCTTTTAAAAGGCTAGGAGACTGAGGGGGGGTGTAAAAAACCCAGCTGTGTGTGTGTGTGTGTGTGTGTGTGCACGTACGCGTTTGTGTATATATGTGTGTTCCCTGCCTGTGTGCAGCTTAGATCATTAATGATGTACCGTGGGAGGGCAGCCTCTACATAATTTATCAACCCAGATTTATTAGCTGCAGAATTAACGTGTTTGGTGGGGGGGGGGGTGTCTTGAGGGGGGGTGGGCTGGGCGCACATTCGTTCTGGTTTTGGATTTATGTGGGGCTGTGCTGTTGTCACTTCCCTGCCATCTATGTCTCCATCAGACCCTAAGCTAGCCGGCAGCCTCCAGACACGTAATTGCCTGAGGTATTGTCCATTTGACTAGCTAATGTTCCACACTGCCTTTGTGTGGTCTCTCCATTTTGTTTTTTTCTCTTTCGTCTTTTTTTTTTCTTTTCTTTCTTCCGTCTCACTTAGCTTTTTGTCTGTCCACCTTTCGCCGTGTGATGCGACAAGCTCACATCCCAATCTCATAGCCTTTTATGTGGCGTGATTCTGATTCTTTTGTGTTATTTCCTGAGAATGTTCTACTGGGTAGCTTTTTGGGTTTTGTTTGTGTGGTCCCGCCTCTTAACTGTGTTTTATTATGAGCTACACAGTTGCCTGTACTGTCTCTCTGTTGTGTATGTCAACCCATAGTGGCAAAACATGTATTTATAATACAACAGTTTACCTGTCTGGTTCTCGGTTTTCAGGAGATACAGTTTGGTTGTGTTGGATTTGATTACTCTATAGGGAGACGATGTGATAACAATTTGTCATTATGGAGAACTAATGGAGTTCCTCTTTTCAGTCCCTAGTTTTTCAGTTCCTTCTATTGCTATTTGTTGCTGTTTAAATAAAAAAATTTATACCGTATTTACGTCCTCTCGCTTTAACGCATATTACTTAATATTTTTACCTTAGACGCAGGTCTCATTCTGTGTCATTGCATTAAACTGTATATAATATTTTCTAACGTAACCCTTTTTTAAAAAAAAAAAAAAAAAAAAAATGTAGACTCACTGGGTCCACTGTCTGCCCTCTCTCCAGGTGAGCGAGGTGGGCAAAGCCTCTCTCCCCGCCTGGCTGCACTGGGACCCGACCAGCCTCACCCTGCTGGGCCTGCCCCTGGAGGAGGACAAGGGGGTTCACTACATCTCCGTGTCCCATGCCACGTTGCCCCATCCTCAGGTGTTCTCCGTCGAGGTGCACCCGGAGGAGCACGTCGACGCCGACCCCGCCCAGGTGACTGTTTTTGCTTTGGCCCACTTGAAAGGCCAGTAATAATAATAATAATAATAATAATACATTTTCTTTATAAAGCGCTTTTCAAAACACTCAAAGACGCTGGAGTGTCGCAGTGTCGTGCTAGAAGGTTCTCTCGGTTTTCCGTTCACTCCAGGCGTGTGGTTTTGTTTGTGATGTTAGTTTGTGATGCGCTTGAATGGATCCAGAATCTGTTTCGTTCAAATTTAAATTTTCCCTCCCCTCTCTGTGTTCTCCGATCCTCTGCGGTTCTTCTCCCTCCTCGTCCAGCTGGCTCTCCAGACGGCCGCCAGCGGCGACGCCCAGCCCTTTGCCTGCGCCAACGAGGAGCCCGTGACCGTGCTGACGGTCATCCTGGACGCAGACCTCACCAAGATGACCTCGCAGCAGCGCGTGGGCCTGCTGGGCCACATGCGGGCCTTCTCCGGGGTGGCCCTGCAGCACATGAAGATCCTGCCGGTGGTCAACAACCGGCTGTTCGACATGTCCGCCTTCATGGCGGGGCCGGGAAACGCCAAGAAGGTGGTGGAGAACGGGGCGCTGCTCTCTTGGAAGCTGGGCTGCTCCCTGGACCAGAGCTCCGTCCCGGACATCAGCAGCGTCCAGGCCCCCGCCAAGGGGGGCACCATGTCGGCCCGCCTGGGCTACCCCGTGGTGGGCTGGCACATCGCCAACAAGAAGCCCCAGGTCCCCAAGCGGGTGAGGCGCTACCTGTCCAACACGCCCACGGCCGTGCCCACCATCCTGCCCCCTACCTCCCTGGTGGTGCCGCCCGTCCGGATCGTCCCGACCCCCTCCTCCCCGGCCATCGCCGGCCCCACCGAGAGCTCCGCGCCCCCAGTGAGGGGCCCCATGCCCCTGCCAGGGAAGCCCACCATCCGGGTGCGCGACTCCATCGCCCACACCCCCACCCTGGGTCCCCCGCAGCCCACCAGGGTGATGGAGACCACCAGCACGGTGGCCATCCAACCCACCATGACCCGGCCCACCTACGTGGAGGCCACGGTCACCCCGCCCAGCCCCACGCCCACCCGCCGGCCCACCAAGAAGCCGAGGAAGCCCAAGACGCCGGCCCCGCCGCGGGAGCCCCAGACCACCACGGCCCAGCCGGCCCGGCGCACCACCGCCTCTCCCGCCGCCAACGAGAAGCCCGTGCTGAGGAACCCCATCGACCAGGTCAACGCCCTGGTGGGCACCTACTTCGAGGTGAAGATCCCCTCGGACACCTTCTTCGACCAGGAGGACGGCACCACGGACAAGCTGAGGCTCACGCTGCGCAAGGACCACAAGGACGTGCTGGGGGAGGAGTCGTGGGTGCAGTTCAACACCACCAGCCAGCTGCTGTACGGCCTGCCCGACGTGGCCCACGTGGGCAAGCACGAGTACTTCATGCAGGCCACCGACAAAGGCGGCCTCTACGCCATCGACGCCTTCGAGGTGCGCGTCAACCGCTGGCCGGCCAACGACAAGTCACCCGTGGTGTTCACCGCCCGCTTCCAGGGCGAGCCGCGCATGGTGACGGCCGACATCCACAAGAAGATCCTGCTGGTGAAGAAGCTGGCATACGCGCTGGGCGACCGCAACAGCAGCACGGTGAGCCTGCGCAACATCACCCGGGGCTCCATGGTGGTGGAGTGGACCAACAGCAGCCTGCCCCAGCACCCGTGCCCCCGCGAGCGGATCGCCGCCATGAGCCGCCGCCTCTCCGACAGCCAGGGCCAGCCCTCGCCGGCCTTCGTCGGCGCCATGGAGCCCGACTTCTGGCCCCTGGACGTGCGGGTGAAGGGGCGGGCCAGCTGCCGCGCCGTCTCCTTCGTGCCGCCCGGCGAGCTGGACGAGGAGGAGCCGGCGGCCGTCACGCCGGCGCTGGGCACGGGCCGCCAGAGCACGGACGACGTCTACCTGCACACGGTCATCCCCGCCGTGGTGGTGGCGGCCATCCTCCTCATCGCAGGCATCATCGCCATGGTGTGCTACCGGAAGAAGCGCAAGGGCAAGCTGACCATCGAGGACCAGGCCACCTTCATCAAGAAGGGCGTGCCCATCATCTTCGCCGACGAGCTGGACGACTCCAAGCCGCCGCCCTCCTCCAGCATGCCCCTGATCCTGCAGGAGGAGAAGCCGCCGCTGCCGCCACCCGAGTACCCCAGCGCGTCCAGCCCGGAGACCACGCCGCTCAACGCCGAGACGCTGGGCGAGTACACGGCGCTGCGGGACGAGGACCCCAACGCGCCGCCCTACCAGCCCCCGCCCCCCTTCGCCACGCCTATGGAGGGAGGCAAGGGCTCGCGGCCCAAGAACATGACCCCCTACAGATCCCCTCCCCCCTACGTGCCCCCCTAAGACCCGCCGCCACCACCCCCTTGCCCCCTTCCCCCCCGGGTCCCGCCCTATGTCGTTCTGCCCTGAGAGAGAGTGGGGGTGGGGGGCGTTGGAGATGCTGGTGCGGTTCCACTGCAGTCTGGTTGCTTTTCCTGGAGGGGATGGGGAGGGGTGATGGGAGGAGAGGAGGAGAGCGGAGTGGTTCTATTGCTTATATGGAGTGAGATTAGAGGAGGAAGGGGAGTGGGGGGCGGGGGGGGGGGTGTGGGAGGTGGGCGTAGGGTGATGGGACAAGGTTTAAGACGCTCGTTCCTTTTTGAACGGGACTACATGTCGAGTTGTAGCCTGAGAGGGGACAAGGAGCATTCTCCGTGGCTATGGACAAAGACACCAAGAACCAAGGGACTTCAGCCAGCCACGTGGTCGACCACTGAGGGGAGGTCTTTTAAAACTCTCCCTGTCTCATCGCTTGGTTTTCTCTGCTCTCTGTTGTTTTCAATACTGGCCTTTTGTTTTGGTTTCTGCTCTTTTCTTTCGTTTCAGTTCAGCCATTTTTGTTTTTATTTCTGTTTTAGTTTTTTTTGGACCGACTTCAAACTCCTTTTTTGCCTAATGGCACTCTTTCTTATCTTTGTTTTGAATAAAAACAGAGGACGTTGCCAAACAAACAACCCACTCTTCAGGCCACTCTCTGTCTTTTTTTAAAGAGAGGATTCTATGAAGATATATGAGAACTGAAGTGTATGTGCTGGGGGGTGTGGTCTAGCCCTGGCAGGGCTGCCCTGCGTACTGTACCGCTGGCCGTACGGGCGGGCTTAGGGGTTTGCATTCAATACGGTTTGCCTTTCAGCCCTCCGGTTTGGTCCTTTTCCTTCCTCACTCATGGTAGCCGAAAAAGAGAAATTGAAATAGCAATTTACAAATGCTTTTGGGTTTATTCTTGTTATTGTTATCATTGCTTTTTAAATCCACTGTATATCTGGACAGTAGATAGGTTTATCACATATATATATATATATATTTTTATTTTTTTTGTGGGTGGTGGAGGAAAGATTAGGGACGGAGTTGGGAAATTAGGAGAACCTGGCTGGAATAAGCTGCAGGATGACTTTTTAACCCATTGCTGACAGCGGAATGGGGTCGGACGAAACCCATGGTAGGCGAGTTCTCATCCATCGAGATATTTTAACCAGTGTCCAGTCTCTCTCACTGAGCCCATAAGCTTCCCTGGGTCTCAAGACATAAAGAGTGTGATAACTAGTATGTTAAAGGAATAGAAAGAAAAATGATTCCTTCCAGAGATTATTTTTTCGAATCTTTATTTTGAGGGTTTTCTTAGACAACGAGGTGAAGAGGTGATATCCCCAGTTAGACCAGCAGTTTCTCTCCCAATCACTGGTGTCTCAAAACGCCCTCCCGGGACATTTTTTCCACATGGAAATAGATGTATTTTTTTTTCGTGAGAGAACAACAATCACACAGAGAGAATGGAACGCCATTCTTACCTTTCTGGTAACGCGGTGGCAATTATCTCCTGTGCATATGTTCTGCTTGTCAGAAGCAGCCTGTTTTTATATGTAACCTCAAACCTTTATGTAAATCAGATGTGGAGAGGAAGAAGAAGAAAAAAAAGACTCCTGCAGTTTATTTTAGACAAAGGGGTAATTATTTTTTTATGTAGTGCATCCGGCGTTCTCACGGAGAAGTGTCTGGAGAAATGCGCTCAGTGGTGGAGGGCATCCCCAGAGGAGGCGGAGAGGAGGATACAGGGAAAGAACAAACGGGAGGAGCGCCGAGGTTATAGTGACAAGGTTGTCAGAGAACGGTGAAAAACAGTCAACGGAAATCCCTATCTCGATTTTTTTTTTTTTTTTTTTTTTACAACGTTTTTGATACACCGTCAAAATTGTTTGATTAAAATATCGTTCAATGTAATTTTTTGAATCTTAGCTTAGAGAATCGATTCAATTATGTAAGCCCCCCCCCGCCTCATTTATCACGTATATCAAGTGGTTTTATTTGGTTTGTTGGCAAATGTATCCTATGCTACTCGTATGGAAGCACCCCCTTTATGTAATCCTGAGTTTATTTTTGAGTTCAATGTTCGCTAACATGCTTTGACTGAAAGTGACCCTTTGCAATAACGTGAGATGCAGTCTTTGAACAAGACGTCCGATTTACTGGGAGCTTCTGGAATGTGCCAAGGTTTTGTTCATAAAAGTGTTCTTATCATTGTTTATAAGTATTAGCCAACCGGTACGAATAACCTTTTTGCCCTTGAGTCCCCAACAATTCTGTCTGGATTGTGCTTTGTTAGGGCTTATGTTACTTTGCTGTCATAAATCATGATATATTAATTTCTGTTTATGGATAACCATTTTGTTGTGATCATATTTTCTAATGTCCTCACTTAGTTTCCATTGATAAATCAACTTATCAGACCCACAAAGGTTTCCCCTTGACAACAGTTTTTCGGCCATTTTGAAGCCCCTGGCTAATTGGAATGGCTGAGGTGTGTTCTGTACTAAATTATTCTGCTGTTGAGTGACTAGTTGGATTATTCAATCAGAATCCCATTAAAAAGGTTAACCTGTGAAAATATCTCGTGTTTCAATGTTTCTGTTCTACTCCAATGAAATACACAAGTCTGCTATTGATTGCATGTTAATTGCTTGTGATCACACCCTTTTGTTGGCAGATCTGTCCTCAGCGCAGAGCATTCCCATTGCATTTGGAGAAGGAAACGGTGATTCATGTATTCCCAGCGCAGGTGTCCATTGTGGAAATGACTGAATGGATCCCTGAGTAGACAGAGATTAATTTGGGATTGATCGGATTGTGATCGAGATTGCTGGTCCGATAGGTGCCTGGGTAGAACAAGGACAAGTCCTTCCCTTTGCTTGGGTTGACGGTCAGTATCGAACGTTAAAAGGGAATGGACTGGATCTCTGGCTGAAACTTGAAACATTGTTTGGGGGCTTGTCTCTTTTCTGCAAATTATTTGCTACAATTTTGTTATTTGGGAACTGAGCAGTCTTATCCCTTGGTGTTCTGAGTCTCTGCGTGACTGCTCGAGCTTGTCATATTTATCTTTACGCGGCCAGGCAGAGCTAGCATTTTGGTGGTATTAAATCAGTTCCCTGCGGACAAAACCGTGAGCTCCGCGTGCGGATTTTTTTTTCCTCCCATGATTGATTGATTGTTATTATTATTTGTTTTTATTAAAGGTCCGATGTGACCGACGTGTCTGTGGACGTGGAACAGAAGGACCGGGTCTAGGTTCAGTCGGTTCTCCACGGCTGTGTCCCGGCCGGGCCTCGACACAGACATCGGAGGGGAAGCCCCCCCGCGGGCCAGCCCCGACCCATATCCAGGCACCGGTGGATGTCAGGACTAGGAGACCTTCATTTAGGCCTTCATCAAGACCTTCATCAAGGTCCGGACACCTGTCCTTGTCTTTCGTCACTGACTGACGTTCAGGTTTACGCAGAGAGGGGAACGGGGCTCCATGGAGAAGAAACCAAAGATGTCAGAAACACGTTGAAGTGGTACGGCGGTTTGCCTTGTGATTACTCTCTCTGTCGTTCAATCACAACTTCTTAGTTTTGTTTTCAACCACAATGGGCGTTGGAGCAGGATATGGTTAAGAGGAGAAATAGCGAATGGGGATTCTGTATCGGACTGGTCATCGTTATTTGTTATGGCAGACATATGCCTGTTCCTCAGTGATTTAACAGGCGGTCCAGTCTGTGTTTCTACTAACAGACAGTGTGTTATCTTTGACAGTGGCTACTACATACTATTTTTATATATGTACTGATGCGAATGTGGATCTTTGGTTTCACATGACCATCGTGTAGAATTTCATTGACACCTCCCCCGGGAATGGTGTCCCATAGAGTGTTATACGTGTGCAGCTATCAAACCCCTCCCTCATCTATTACACAAGAAAACCACTATACATTTGTATTCACTTCTAAATGATCCCAGGGTCTTTCTGTCCATATT
The DNA here is from genome assembly GCA_036024795.1 of Galaxias rostratus. Taxonomy (NCBI): domain Eukaryota; kingdom Metazoa; phylum Chordata; class Actinopteri; order Galaxiiformes; family Galaxiidae; genus Galaxias; species Galaxias rostratus. The sequence continues at coordinate 1,367 of JAVQJS010061810.1, read as the reverse complement.
TTTGTTTAAACTGTAAAAATGGTTTGACTAAAGCATTTGAGCTTGAGAGGCCTGGTTAGGTCTCCCATCGACCATCTTGTTTTCTGTGACATCCCAAAAAAAAAGACCAAGATGATGGCTGATCAGCACTGTGAGCCCGAGATGCTGAGTGTCCCAACGACAACCTAGTCTGCACCTTGCGAACGCCCAGAGTTGGCTGTTATCGCCATGGAAAATGACAGCCTACAGACCGCCGGGTCATGTGAATTGTGGCGTCCGGAACGCATGATTGTTGGAATTGATTTCAGTTTTAATTTTGTTCCCCTCTTTTCCTCTGTGTTTATTAGCATTGATTTATTTATGCCTATAGACAATGTATGTTGAAAATCTCGTATTAAAAAAAAAAGAAAAGTGTTTCCAACAAAATGTCCCCCCGAAGCCTTTCTTTAGTGTTATTGATTTTGCGTGTTTCATCTGTTAGCTGTGCCATGGTAATGTTTTTCAGTTTCTGTTCCTATGGCCACAAGCTTTTGTTCTGCTTACACAGATCCACAGGGCATTTTTATTATTTAATTCTTTATCTCAGAACAAGCTAAATGCTTTGAATGTATTGCCATTAATGTTGATAAATATGACCAACCAAACCAGTAAGGTTTTTTATATTGTCTATAATTGATGTACCATCCAGGCTGGTCCAGATACCTTCCCTGAATAGCTCCATAAACAATGTTTAACAAGGCAAGCTCAACGCATTAGAGCAAAGTTGGCCTCGTCAGGAAAAAAAACGCATTCCTTATACAGCATTAAAACATGGCTGTGCGTTACAAGGGGTGCCGTGCACATGTGTCAGTATGTGTGCACAGGCCCTCTTGACTTGGAGCTTGGGTGTGTGTGTGTGCTAAAGAGCGTGTGTTTTAGTGGGGCGTGCCTGGAACCCATCTTCCATTCGCCGCTCGTCATGGCGAGACCTTTCCTTTGACGCAAATGAAAAGGAACATTCTGTTTGAAATCCACGGCACCAACGACTCGTTCGGCGGACATTAAGCCCAGTGTGAAACAAACGAGCGGGCCACGGGCTCGTACCGTCTCCCTCAGCCATTCTCTGTGATGTGCGGACGGCCCAGCATCACACCGGGCTCTGAGCGAGGGCCTTTTAATGGGACAGACCTCACTTCAAACCCCCCCACCCCCCCGTCAGATCCTGTCTTGTCACAGCCTTGGTTCTTGACCCTGTCTTGTTCAATCACAATGTGTGAATAGAGCTGTCTCTTTACTTTCTTGCCTGTTCTCTCTGGAGGTTTTTTCTTTATATATATATATATATATATATATATATATATATATATATAGAGTGAGAGAGAGAGAGAGACACGAATATACAAAAAACT
>JAVQJS010061809.1:0-12536 GCA_036024795.1 Galaxias rostratus | reverse complement strand
AGTGAACAATGTAAATTGAGTAGTCGAAAGTGAGTTTGTACTTGTGTATAGCTATGGCTGTGTGTCTATAAAAACACACCCACACGTGTGTGTGTGTGTGTGTGTGTGTGTGTGTGTGTAAAAGAAAGTGTGCATACGGGTCACATGTCCTCTGCCAGTAAGAGGGGCTGTAGAAAGAGGCCAGCTGTTCCCATGATGCACACCAGGACAAAAACCCACAGGAAGATCCTGTCGATCACCATGGCAACATACTTCCAGTCATCTTGGACCTAAACCATTATTAAAGAAAATTACTTAATGATCAAGATTAAATTAATCCTAAATTATCTCTACATACATACGGTAGTGCTATATCTATGTGGCTTACCTCCTTGGCTTCATTTTGCAGTCTCATGTTTTCTGCTATGTACTTGACACTCTCAATGGCCTCGCGGACCTCTGGTGAAAGAGGAGAGCGGGACTTGAGTGCCCCATCCAGAGACTCTGAGCTGGAACAGAGGCTTTCCTCCATCATAGCAGCACCCCCTACACCAAGGGTTCCCACACTGCCCAGCCCTCCGTATCCTCCACATGAGTCCGCCGGCAGTGTGGTGGACCTCTGGCGCCAACAGCAACTGCATCGGCCCTCCTGACACAGGAACCCGGTACCAGGAATTTTGTCCGGGTCTATGCTGAGACTGAGGTCGTTGAGCTCTGTGTTAACAAGGAGCCGGTGGCGCTGGGCCAGGCTGGACACCACGGTGGAGGCCAGGGCCTGGGCCTGGTGTTTTGGCTGCTGCACTGGGCCTGATTGGTGTGACGCGCAAGGCCGAGCGGGCAACAGCTGGATGGCTCTGGACATGTCCAGCTTCTCTGGGTCCCGCGCCGGCCTGGTCATGAACATCACCCGAGGCAGCAGGCCGAGGAAAACGCTGCGCACCCAGCACGGCATGGTGTGGGTCTTGGGCGTCCGGTAATGTACATTGAGCACAAAGACAGTGATGACGATGGAAAGGGTGACAAAGATCATGGTGAAAAGGAGGTACTCCCCAATCAGAGGAATGACCAGGGAGGTGGAAGGGATTGTCTCGGTGATGACCAGCAGGAAGACGGTGAGGGAGAGCAGCACAGAGATGCACAGGGTGATCTTCTCTCCGCAGTCAGACGGCAGGTAGAAGACCAGGACGGTCAGGAAGGAGATGAGCAGGCAGGGGATGATCATGTTGATGGTGTAGAAGAGGGGCAGCCGGCGGATGTACAGGGAGTAGGTGATGTCCGTGTAGATCTCCTCGCAGCAGTTGTACTTGATGTCGTGCTTGTAGCCTGGCGCGTCGATGATCACCCACTCGCCGCTCTCCCAGAAGTCCCGGAGGTTAATGGTGGAGCCGATCAGCACCAGGTCGATCTTGGCCTTGTCGTATGTCCACGAGCCAAACTTCATGGTGCAGTTCTGGTAGTCAAAGGGGAAGTAGGTGACGTCAATCTTGCAAGAACTCTTGAATATGGCAGGAGGGATCCAGGTCACGTCTCCATTGTAACGAAGCAACGCTTTGGTCTTGTCGTCAACCTGAAAGTCTCCTACAGCACTGTGGCAAGGAGAAAGGGAGGAAGCGACAGCGACATGAGAGAGACTTTGAAGAAGGTGGAACAATGGTCCAACCTTGCCACCGGACTGCAGACATTAATAAAAGACTATGCCCTTTGACACCATTCTTTGATTACATTGTCTGTTATCATTCACATGTGGTCCATGCACAGAATACCGGGCATACATTATCTCTACAATATAGGCTTACACAAGGAATTTGAATATATTGGGTATATGTGCAAGTTCTGCCTTGTCCTTGCCCTGACAGACACTGTCCTGTGCTTGATGGATATTTGTTTAATAATTGGATCAATGAGAAAAGACGTCTAGACAAGTTCACTTGTTGGACTCACTTGTTGTATAATACAATATCTGGCTTCCATATCCTGTTAGAAGGCACTCGGATGAATTCTACCCCTCCAAACTCGTTGGGCTTCCATCTTAGTTTGTAGTCATTCCAGATCTGAGTAAGGAGTAGAATTCTTACATTTGCATTAATGAATACATTGGGGGAGCATAGAGTGTAACATTTTAAAATAAAAAATATGTAATATCAAAAATAAAAAGGCAGTGTGAATCATGAGCTTCCGAACACGCAGGTCAAATTGTTCGAGAAAGAAATGAAGGCAAGTCAAATACGGTCACCATACCATTAAAGATTGATTTCTCATTGATTTGTAGAACTGGTACTAATATTGTCGAAGAGCCAAAATAATACGTTTAGTCAGCTAGATTGCATTGGTACTGTAGGGCCCAACGTAACATGTTGTTGGTGAGATTTGAAATGTGTAGAGTGTGGCACTCCCAAAGGCAGAAGTCACAAAACAACTTGGCTCTTGTCACAGAAGCTATGTCAATGATTTTTACTAGATATATTTAGATGTTTCAATATATGACATTCATGTCATGACTATCATAAAGTAAGGCATTCTGTTAATCCAATATAGGTAAATGTTCAGTGTTGTTTTGTTTTGTTGGTTAGATTTGTTCATTAACTTAGAACAAAACAACAAAAACATCCGGGAATGAGATTGCCCACTTGAAAACCTCAAGACATATCTAATCTCAGCCTGCTCTGCTCTCAAAAGTCCAAAACACCAGGTTATGATAGGGGCGACTTCCTGCACTACATGAAGTAATACAATCTAGATTTAATTAATTTAATTTTGAAGTATTATTCTAAAATAAATGCTGCTGATATTATACCTAGATAAAAACACTGAAAAAAAAGTTATTTTCTTTAGTGATTTATGTGGCAAAAGATAGGAAACAGCAACTGTTCTGTCTTTTAAGTGTTTTCCAAAAAACAACACAGAACCACCAGTGTAGATTGTAAGAGCCTTGAGGAAGCACAAACGTTATACTGACGAGGGGCAACACGATCAATGCTTTTAAAAGCTTCCCCAGATGAATAATGTAAGATACTGCTGGAGGACAAGAATTAAGCAGCGTATGACAGCGGGACAGGTCGAAGGAAGGTGATCTTGTTCAAAGTAGATTTAGCCTGACAGGAGGAGATGGACAGGAATGAACCTCACATGTCTCAGCCACAGGTTGGTCTCCATGATCTGGTTGACTTCGTCCTAAAAACAGAAAACAAACAGACAAGGACAGACCGGGCAGACTGACAAACTGATTGGAATTACTATCTGACCTTATTTTTAATAAAAAGAGGGATTGCTTTCATAAGCAACTGTGCCACATGCAGCATTGTTAGTCTCCATGTGAGTTTGCCATGTGGTGGTAATGATCTGAATGATTCCCGAAGATTAATAAGTAGAGCGAAATTAGGCCCCTCCTGGCATGGATTTAGACCTTGTGATGAACTGAACCTCGGCTAGGTCGCTACAAAAGCCAGCATCCTTCAAATGATTGGACCAAAGCACAGCAGTGAGCGAGCCAAAGGCATGGTCTAGCCTAGCACAAACTGTAGCATTAACCATTCATGTGGCTCTGGGCTACCACTTGACATTCCACACAGGTAGACATGGTAGTGGAAAGCCTCTTTCATTTATTTAGGAGATATTTATTTTTTCAATGAAATTAAATGAAAATCTCAGGATTGCGGAACTATAACTGAACTGACTTCAAATCGGTAGCCTTGCAGAATATAATCTGATCAATTTCTGCACCTGTAAATAAAGAAAGCCCACGTCTCTCTACATAGCGAATGTTTCACTGCATCCCTCCAATTTGGGCAGTTCTTTGCTAGTAGAACACTTAGTCTCTCTCTCAATGTCCAATCTACACAGAGACAACCTCAGCCAAAACAAGGCAATAAAACCAGGGCCACTCATTTGCAGTGGCAGTGATTGAGTGATGAGGCTGCCGAAAGGACAAGGGAAGGAGAGTAATCCAAAGAGCTGACATCCTCTCTCTGCTCCTGGTGCATAGCTCTCCCACACAGCTACTGCTCTGTGTCAGGCTCCATTGGGTTGAGGCAGCACGCTGCTTTGAAGCACACAGGCTCCACAGAAAGGAGGCAGTCTGGTGTCTAGAACAGCCCTCAGACCCCTGACATTGCTTCACTTGAATCTGCTACGAAATGTCTGCAACGCCATCCACACACACTGCCATGCAGAGGGCTTGGTGCTTTGTGGCTAATTTAGGTATTAGTTCTTTCATTCTCTGAAATTGGCCTTGCACACACACAACCATACACACACACACACACACACAAACACTCCTGTAGTACATACACACAGAGAGTACTGTAGTCAACCTACCACTTTGACCAGCTGGGACATTGACACCTCAAATTGCACAACAACAGGGTCTGACACATTCTCTACGGGTCGGATGTATTGGTTGTAGCTGGAAAATATCCCTGAAAACAGCTTGTGCTCTGCATCAGAGCAGGTGCCTCCTGGAAGTATAGAGTAGAAACCATTTAAAACAAATAACATAACATAATTATTGTGAGGGGTCCATATTACTCTGTTGGCTGCTAGTTTACAGATTTTCCTCTGTTAATGTCAAGTACATTAGTAAAGATTTGAAAAAAAATGTATTGCCATGCCTATTTTCAAGAAATGTGGTGTGTACCGGATTTTTTTTTGTTGCAAGACATTCACACAAAATGTACTTTAAATAATACATATCCTTCTTTTGTACATAATTAAATGTATGTAAATACTACAATAAAATAATAAATTATAACGAACACTAACATTTTGGTGACAATTGACAGATGTTCTCTGTGTAGATTGAACTTGGAGTTGGCTAGTCATGATTTCCCATAAAATATATACTTGTGCTTGAGATAAACAAACAAATGTTCTTCCTGTTTAAAAATGCTGCTTAATATTTTCATGTTGTCATTTGAAAGTAGCCTAAACAAACTTGCCAAGTATAATGACTACATCGTTAATAGTACATGTTGAAACACCTGTACAGTCTTGGTTTGGTTTGGTACTCACCAGACAAAACGAAAAGCAGATAAGAACAAGTGGGTATAATGGATAAAAAATTATCAAAAAAAGATTTCATTGTTCCGTTCAAAAAATACAATTAAAAAGATTTCACCGTCAAGCAAAAGCAAAGGTTCAGGCAGCAGATTGAGAGGTCGGGCGACTGAAAGTGCGAACACTGAGACCGCGCCTGGCGTATGATTGGCTGAGAAGCTCAACAGAAGAGCGAGAGTGGGCGATCAACGAATGGTTGTTAATCATCGACTGTCTACTAGACAGTGAAATATGTCATGGATGGCGTGCAAACCCATCTCAGACAACTCTAAGACAGTGAAGTTAAATTAGATATCCGATCAAATATTGGTCATGATTTTGGTTTGGTTTTGGGATGTTAGTCAGATAATGTCCCTACCTGTTTGCATATCTTGAGAGAGCTAATTAGTTACTCATGTTTAATATAAGGCTAAGATAAAACATGTTTTTATATCCTAGAATAATTAATTTACCTCTAATTTTGTTGTGATTTGGGCATCGACACGAAGATAAGCTTTGGCACAAACATCTCTCACGACTGCTTCTCGTAAAAAACTGCCTCTCCCATGCAGTATTAATTTTCAAAATACTGTATGACCTAAGCTTTTGTTTGTCAACCTTTTGGCAACATTTTTACATTAGTGTGCCTTTTGCCACTTTTTTTTAGATGAGAATGTACCATGGTGTATTTGACTAATATATTCTGTTTCTTGGATCATTAGTTTGCGTAATAAAGAAAATTATTCATACAATAAAGTTAGCATAAGACTGAAACAAATCATTATACATTTCTATTTTAGAAATAAAACATATTTTGTTATTTGTTACTATTTTCGTTATTTGTATGATTCAGCTTGGATCTAGGAAACAAATGATTTGTTGAGACAATAAATGACACGTCATTTGGAAAATGATGGCATATGGATAATGCATTCTCTATTACGATTTAAGTCAAAAGTGGTGTTGTTTTTTCTAATGCTTGTTCCATTGACTCAGTCAAAGCACCTGTAGTCTAACAAGTATTAATGCAGGAGCTGAATCACTGGACAGGGCCCACAGCTTCTAATTTAAAAAGGAGTGTGGAGTCTTGGCTCAGCTATGGAAGCCGATATCTCTTGATTATCTTTTGATCAAAGGTCCCACAAAAGAACTACCACTGTGCAGAATATCTAATGAGCCCACTCAGCAGAGTGTATTCATCACTTAGGATTTCATTTGGGTGTGTGCATGTGTGTGCTTGTGTGTGCTTGTGTGTGTGTGTGTGTGTGTGTGTGTGTGTGTGTGTGTGTGTGTGTGTGTTTGTGTGATGCATAAAACAGACCGAAGGTGATGATACCAATCTTTAAAGTAAGTACTATTTTGCTGTTAGTTTAAGCCGACAACATGACAACCAGTGGGGGGCACTGTGCAACATCATTACTATATTCGATACGAAAAGCTCACGTTTAAGAAGCAAATGCAATTAGAACCTGAGTAAAGTGCTAAAAGATTGCTGTTGGATCATGAAATCCATAAAGCAGAACAACTTGTATCACAATAGTATGCTTGGAATAAATAAACCAATGCAAAAAAGATGTGACAAAGAGAGAATGAGCAGATTAACTAATAATGCATGCATTTGCACGGTTGACAAGTTTAATTTAAATTTGTCATTTTAAAGTTATGAGTCCAGTTAAGAAGGACTTTATTTTCCATAACAATCAAATAGTACAAATACACCTCCAAAAACATTTTGATACAAGTTTAAACTATAATACAAATAGGAACAGCAATTAAGAGCAAATGTATAACCTAGTTCATTATGGCTCAACTGCATTGTTGGTGTCATTAAGGACAAATCTGGTCAAAGTGTAAATTTTTCACTGAAAAAAAGGCAATCAGAACATCTTTACCAGGATCAGAATAAAACAGAATAATGACAATACCCTGCCCTCGCTGTACTTGTCTCTAATACAAGATTGGCACTGTAGCTGCCTTAAAGACTTGTATTGCTGTCAGTCACATGGCTTTGGTCGGGAAGCATTGCTGATCTGGCCGGCCTGCTGCTTAAAGCTCAGACACGAGGGACCTCTGAGCTGGCTTGCTGGGTGGGAAAGATCTGGTTCTGGAAGAGAGGCTGCAAGAACAGCCCCAGGGTGCCAGTCACACACACTATCACAAAGATCCAGAGGAACATCCGATCCACCACCATGGCCACGTACTTCCAGTCTTCAATCACCTGCAAACACACACACACACAGCTCATTAATCTTTTTGTTCATGTGTCCTTGAACATTTTAAAAGGAAGCCATTTATCCTACACTTCCTTATTACGTTGATCTAACAATTGATCATTAATATTCCATCTTTAGATTTCAGCAAAAATATCATAGTAACATACTCCTCTCTGTCATGATACTGGCAGTCTTATGTGCTATTTATTAAGTTAATCTGATCTATCAAAGATATCAGGATTAATATTTATATGTGCTGTGTCTACCCAGCACACAGCCGTTCGTATGGCATCAAGACATGTGCTGTTTGTTCATACGTACACTCTGGTCATCATCCTCCCCCATCATGTGATCAGCCACAAACCGCACCCCGTCAAGTGCCTCGTGGACATCCGCTCCCCAGTCAGAGGTGCTCCTTTGTCGGAGGTCTGGGGTGGAGGGAAAGGCATTCGGCAGGTACTCGGTGGAATGGACATCACCCTTCCTGTTGGCCTGGCTGTAACCAAGTGAAGAAGCAGCGTTGTTGCAGTAAAAGTATCCCGGGGAGGAAAAAGCCGAGGCTGGGGGGCAGAGGACGGACGATGAGGAGCTGCCTGCCTTGGAGCGGAGTGGTAAGCCTAGCCCCAGAATGGAGACCCTGGCTCGATGCTGCCTCTGCTGGCGAAGCCTCTGACGGGCTGCGTTGTTCTGGGGGCGCCTCATGAATAGCAGCATGGGAAGCTTGACCAGAAAGACCAGTTTGACCCACCTGGGCATGGTGTGGGTGCTCGGTGAGCGGTGGTGCACGTTCAGCACACAAACGCTGGTGATGATGGAGAAGGTCACCAGCACCATGGTGAACATCAGATATTTGCCAATCAGTGGCACGTCCAGGGACGTCGGGGGCACAATCTTGGAGATGAGAAGCAGGAAGACGGTGAGGGCCAGGAGGACGGAGATGCACAGGGTCATCTTTTCGCCACAGTCGGAGGGCAGGTAGAAGACCAGGATGGCCAGCGAGGTGATCAGCACACAGGGAATGATGAGGTTAATGGTGTAGAACAGGGGCTTCCTCTTGATGATGAAGTCATATGTAAGGTCTACGTAGGTGGGGTCCAGAGGGTTGACTGTCCGTCTGCCGGGCAGAGCCAAAATGTCCCACTCCCCGCTGGGTGTGAAGTCATCCATGCTGGCCACCCCTGATTTCAGAATAAGGTCTAACTCCGTGTGATCATAAGTCCAGGAGCGGAATTTAAGTGTGCAGTTCTGCTGGTCAAAGGGAAAGTGTTTGACTTCGATCTTACAGGCACTCTTGTAGATAGCTGGTGGAAGCCAGAAGACACTGCCATTATACTGAACAATGGCATTGGTGAAGACGGTCACTTCATAGGTGCCATCCGCACTGTGCACAGATAGAGATGAGAGGAGATGAGGAGTATTTCCATGCACAACAAAAAAATTCAAATAAACAGTTCCTAAAATGATTGCCAAGTGCGGTAAAAAAAGGTTCCTATTCTGTTTCTGTATTAACACTCACTTGTTGTACAGCACAATATCAGGAAGCCAGATGTGTTTGGAGGGAATCCGAAGTTTGTCGATGCCTTCGTATTTAGAAGGGTCCCATGACAGCCTGTAGTCCACCCAGTGCTGCAGAAAGGTCTGACTGTCACATTCTGTCTCAGACTTTCTTAGCACCATATCATTTTCAATTACATACTTGATTTGGATTCAAATGGAGAATGGTCATAGCACAATTATAGTGTCAGTTTGTCCCATATTGGGTAAAGTAGAGAAGATATGGTCTAATTCAAGGTCTCGGTGATGCCCATGAAAAAATTGAAGTGGTAGCTGCATGTAATTGGTCGATTATTGCTTTGGCACTCTGATGTTCACGCTTACCTGTGTGAGCCAGACATTGGTTGTCATAATCTGTTCTCTTTCATTCTGTGAATGGAAAAAAAGCTATAATGCATAACTATAATGCACAGCGACAAGTGAAGTGAATAAAAATGCAGATGTTGGTAAGTTACGGTTGCAAGGTATAGAAACCAGGAGAATTAACATTTAAAAAGGACTCTACACCTCTAACTAGGCACACAATCTACAAAATATACATGGTGTTTCACGCACAGAAACATTTTTATTTGAAAGGGCAAGAGGACTTAATACAATGCTGACCTATTCATGAAACTGGTAGCAATAAGGAAAGAATTAAAAACACAATTTCAGAACAAATTACCCTTTTTATAAAACAGCAATGTAATCTGACCTGCACTGAATGAATACGAGTGGAATTACCTGAGCTGACCTATAAGCACGTTTCAAATGTTAAAGTGCATAGAATATTATGTAGTTCATGAGTTCAGTTATAAGCCCATCATGACTCGACATGGTAACATTTTGAAGTTTTAGCTTGCAACTATACGTACGATCACACTGTAAGTACATGGTAAATTCGTTCCACAAGCTTTACATTTGCGTACCATAATATACCAATACCATAATATACAGTTCCATTACTGTATGTTATAAAACAACATGCTGAGTATGATTAAGCTCCACAACAATTGGTGAGCCATACCATTTGCTTATACCCCTTCTGTGTACATAGGAGGATAGCTCACTGTCTTTTAAGACTCCCCATCATGCAATATACTGAAGCTTAAGTTCAAATACAAATAAAACAGACGTCTAGTTTGACCAACCAATCATGTGATAATCTGTTCCCATTGGCCTTCTACATTACAGACCCTAAATTTACATTTTGTAAGCGATTAGGACAGTAGAATGACATCTCCATACAATGGTTCCTCCCACCCCTCTCACTCTCTATCGATCTTGCTTTCTCCCTTTTTCTCCCTCCAACTCTCTATATATCTCCTTCTCATGTTAAATTATAAGTGATGATGTTTACCACACTGATGAGCTGGGCCAGAGACACTTGCAGTTTCACAACTACCCGCTCTGTTCTGTTATTTGCCGGGCGGATCAGCTTGTTGTAGCGGTCTTTTCCCATCAGCCAGTTCATCAGACGCTCCTCTGAATCTGCACAGCAGCCACCTGGTGATAAAAGTTAACGGCGGATGTGGGTACATGAAGTTCTACATATATATTTTACCTCATAGCTTCTTTACTTCTGTTGTGTCATTACATGAAAGTAGATTTAGCTTATTTTGTGCTTTGGGCTATGATCTAATATCTGCATAGAATATGGAGCACGCTGTATGATTCCATTTTGGGATGTGTTGGTGTCATTGCTCTCTCTTTCATTTGTTCCTGGTCTTATTTCAACAAAGACTATGAAGCACTTCTTCAAAGTAGAGAGATGCCAGATAGAGCCAACGAACACCCTATGCCAACTCACTGGGAGAAAACAAAAAACGGTTACGCCTCACTATATGCGTCATGTTCAGCGGAAGGCCTCGAAGCTCTAATCCAATTAATAATTCATCAGCGTTCATGAGATGATTTTTCTGCTATCAGAGTTACTGATAACACCATTTTAGAACCTAAAGCCACATACTCTTTATCTCTAACGCATACAAGTCATCTCTGAGCTCTAACCTTTGCATCACGCCTCAAACTCATTAATGTGCGATACTGAAGTCAGAGGTGGAAAGCCATACTGATGAAATCCTAGGTTTAGATTATACAATAGAGGAAATACTGCTTCTTAGACTTTTTACCCTGCTTTCTCTCTCCCAGATTAGTTGAGACTCACACAAACTCACAGATACAGGCATACACAAACAAACACACACACACACATACACACGCACACACACACACACACACACACACACACACACACACACACACACACACACACACACACACACTTTCTACTGCAAATGCATGCGGGCTAGCGATATCCAAAGTTTCCTGCAGGTCTCCCTCCCAGGCTTGCTCCCATGGCTGACCGATCATAAGTCATTTGGCTAGGCTCCCTTTCACCACATTATGGCCAGAGGAGCCTTCTTTGACAGATGGTTTGGTGTCTAAAGCTCTAGGACACTGCTGTCAAACACACCACGCCATTACAGGGGGTGAAGGGCACTGGACGGGGGGGGGGGGGTGCAGGCCACTCAAAAAAGCAATCAATGCCTGCTGTGAACATTCATTACCGTGTGTAAGTGCATGCAGAGTGTATACATGACAAAGTTGAATGCTGCATTTAAAAATTGTTATACCCTTTTCTTGATTGGCAGGGGAGGTCAGCCTAATAAAATAACTGAACCAGCAGTTGACTCTTTCAAAAATGTCACTTTGTTTACAGAAGTTTAAAATTCATTTGTGAATTAGTTTTAGGTCTCTAAATCTGTTGTGTATTACTGTGTATTTCATTTTGAAATTAAAAGTTTGTTCTAATGTTGACGTAGGCTAAGTTGCAAAGCTTCCAACACATCAAATAGGCTTCATGAACGGTATATACCTGACACTGATTGCAAATAGAGATTTAAAAGTTTGTAAATAATTAGGATCTGAAATAAATAATTAAATGCATCGTCTCATTAACGTAGATTTTACGTGAGCCCATGTTTACACATGTCCATGTCATTTAGAAAGTTCAAACCAGCCAAATATCTCAATACTTTTGGAAATTATTGAACAGAGATAAATTCTTTGTTAACGTTTAAATGCTATGTGCTAAAAAAATGGCACTTAATTGAAACAACTCAATATAACAATTGAACAATTGTGATTACCAAAGTCTAGTGTTGTTGCCTGTTTAAATGCCTATGCAGTTGAAAAGCTTAAACTATCAAACAAGGTTGTCCATGCGATATTTCGTCGTGCAATAATGATCTAATGATAAACTGTGGTTTACAATGCATTCTTATAATATCAATCACATCATGACAACAGAAATACTTACATTGGAAAAAAGTAAGAAGGTAAGCGAGGATAGGGAGAGTCCGAATCATTTTGACAGTATACCAAAAATGTCCATGCGTTTCTATACTGAGAATCCCTATTCAGACCAGAATCAAGCGCTTTAATTGAAGATGCATGCTGGGCACCGACTATTCTCCATAAATGTGCGCACGGTTCCGTCGCCTTGCCAGCCCATCCAGATGATCTTTAAACAAGTTTTCGTTCCTATATTTTAAGTTTTAATTAATTGAAAGTGTTTCCACACAGTTTCACTTCCTCCGCATAAGCTACATAAACTATTCTAATCTACAAGTTCAAGCTCCCAACCAATTTAACTCGGGACTGTTAATATAATCTATTTACGACCATGTTGTTGGACAAAATAGGTTAATAATTACAAACTTTAGGGTCTTTCAAGATGCCACAATGTACGTGTCAAGTACCTTTGAACTGGTTCCC
>JAVQJS010061807.1:0-11372 GCA_036024795.1 Galaxias rostratus | reverse complement strand
ATATATGCTTTATTTGCCTATACAGACAACAGGTAAAGTTGACCCCCTCTCAATGATCCCTGAGTTTATTTAATTTATAATTATTTGAATGAGCTGTTGCCAAATTATGTATAACCTTATAAAGTGCTCAATCTGTTTAGTGTCTGTGTCAATAATAACAATAGAAGTCTTCAACGCTGCAACAACAATATGATGCTCGACTTCCTGTTAAACATTTTGTAATATACCCCCATAGTTAAGGTTACTAGGGGCAGTTTATCTGTTGGTGAGGATTTTGGCGACCCCTACTGTTTGCTTAGTAAGATTTCTCTGACTGTCACAAACAAAGCATGCAGAATGCCGTGTTCACTGTATGTCGATAGCGTGTTCAACGACTATACTCCAAGTATGGGCGTCTTTTCCTAAATTTTGCGATGCACTTCCTTGTGCGGTTAAACAATTTGGCACAGTTTTGCGGGACATCGTCCTCGGTGGTAGACAAAGTTTGGGTTAAATGTTGAGACTTCAAGAGAGACTGATTTGAAACGCAATTGCTTCATTCTCCCATAGACATTACAATATACCATCAGATTAAATGCATTGAGAATCTGTCACTACAAAAAAAGTTGCCTACAGCTTTAAGTGAGTAGCACTGACCCAAATTCCTCGGCCCTGTTTGAGTCTATTATGCAACAGTCCCAAACAACTAAGGCAGAGGAAATGTATTCAGGGTGAAACATGCCCCAAAGCAAGGCTGTTGGGAAATGAGAACTTATTGGGGAGAGTGAAAAGTACTCTGCTAATACACACACATACATTTTTTTTCCTTTGTCTTTAGTCTCTAATATTTTCTATAGTTTATTTTTTTTCAGGGCAGCGTTACAAAGCAATCTACTTTAAAGTGAGACTTTCTTCCCTTTATTACACAATGTCCTTCATTGTTTTTTTGTGTAGACACCTTGACCCCTGCCTCCAGCCCCTCTCCAGGACTTTATGGCACAGCCCCTGGTCCAGAGGACACCTCCTGTGCCCTCACCCTGGAATGCAGAGTGTGCTCTGACAAGGCATCCGGATTCCACTATGGCGTACATGCCTGTGAAGGCTGCAAGGTAGGAGCGGTAGCAAAAATGTGATGGAAAAAAAGACATGATAAGCTCTAGTACTATTTTTGGCCAAACAAAAAAGGCTGTTACTCTGTAAGTTAGTCATGTTAGTTTTCATTAACCAGAGCACCAGAGAGATTATGTTAAAAGGCTTAATTTTAGTGAGTTATCTTTAACAGCTAAGCATTTCAACTGACAAATGTTTAATTTAGCATGACATGGCAAGCAAAACTCTTTGGTGATCTCTAATGACATAGGCACCTTTCTATTTACTTTGAGAATGTATTTGAGGTCTTGCTCCCCAGTATCCTATACTTGAAGGGTACTACGCAATTTTATGAACCACCAACATTGAAGCTGCTTTAAAAAATGTAAGCGATTTTAACTAAACTACTTAAATTTGATATTGTAAAATGGCTTAGAAATAAAAACTAACTGTGCCTAACAAGACACATTCCTTCTTCTTCAATAATGCAAGTGGATATGCAGTTCTGCACATACACACACAGAAACCTTCACCTTCACCTTCAGTACACACTGCTAGTCCTCTGCAGACAGTGGACCACATACACACAGCCGGCCAGCCTGACATAGTGGGCCTCTGTCAAGCAGAGAGGCCAATGGAAAGTTTTAGAGCACGCAGATCATGTGAGGTTGGACATGGTGGCCTGCTCATAGACTTGTCTCCTCTTCCCCGCTTGGCACAGTCCCCAGCTGTGATTATGTAAATACATGTCCGTTCATACACACACACACACACACACACACACACACACACACACACACACACACACACACACACACACACACACACACACACACTTTGCTTTTGGCTCAGGCCATTGCTTTGCTTTTAAAAACACATAATTTAGTGGTCACCTGATAGGATCATAAAGGTGACTTTACTATCACATGCTGCTTGTCCTGAGCAAAGTTCATATTTAAATCTTGAATTCTATCTCTTAAGCATTGAAGAAAAATGGGACCCATTTGTTGCCTTTAGTTTTGCTATTGTTACATGAAGCATGTCTTATCAATTATCTTAAGTAGGTTATAGATCAAGGTTGATGATGGGTAATAGTTTATTGTAATCATTGGCTTCCTTATTACTTTTTTTCTCTTTCATATTAAAGTGTTTAGAGAGTGTAAGTTCAGTGGGAAGAAAGGGAAGTCGCACATGTGATGTTAGGCGGGTGAAGAATAGAGTTATCTGATTGGTTGCAGCATGTTTTCCTCCCTCTGTATTTTTTTTTCTTGCCGATCTTTCCTGGCTGTTTAAGAGCCCTACTGGGAAGAATCTGTTGTTGGGTAATGTAGTTACTGGGTTTTCTCTTGCTCACTTCTGTAGAAGTGGGAGCTTGTCCATTTCTTCAATTGTGGGGTTTGTTTTGTCATTCATCCTAGGACCTCTGATTGTAATTCGTCATGCATTGTCAATCCAATTATCCCATTGGGTAGTTCCATTTTAAAGTCTGTTCTGTGTTTTGAAAAGTGCCAAAGTTAGTGGTACCCCTGTCCTGATTTGACTTCTTTGTTGTCCAATTACAGCCATTACAGACATATTTTTTGTTCAGTTTTAAGTAAACTGTATATTTGATGAATGGTGTGCTTCAAATTGACCTCTCTACTTGATCAAAAATTATTATCACACTCCAGTATGTGTATACTCTGTATGTCAAAGTGTCGTTAGTGCTGCAATGTCAGACTGTCTGAGTTTCTTGCCACGGAACTTCATACTTGGCACCTGATCTGTTTGCATAGAAACATGTCCGCTGTGAGCCCGGTACACAATGATACAGGAATTTTTTGGACACTGCTCACTGGGAAAGTATGTTGTCAGTTTACATACTGGAGATATTCTTAAACTTGGACATTAGGATTTGCATAATGAAAGTCAAAATCCCAAATTAAATAGGGAATGTGTTTCCTCTTTTCAGATCTTTAGCTGTGTAGGAGTTGTGTGGGAGTGTTTCAACCATATCTATTGTATTGCTTTTGTCATTAGGACCAGAACAATATGTACTGTACATTGTGGCCAAGCCTCTTGCATTCAAACACAGACACAGCAAATGACGTTCTTTCCAGAGCCCCTCTGGCATTTTGGGACGATAAATCTCTGCTTATGTCTTCAAGCCACTAATGCTTGTTTCCCAGCTGTATACAATCATAAGAAAAGGCAGACATATAAGTCTTGCAAAACCAGTCATGATAAAAAATTATATCAGGAGGGATATACAATATGATCTATGAAAACGGTTATCATCAACATTATGGTTCTGACATTACTTTAATACATTTGTATGAGGCTGTAACATCCTATAAGTGATTTATCCTTGTATCCAGTAGTTTGCCTGTAGATTTGTTCATTGTCTTGCTTCTATTTTACCTTTATGTTGTACGAGTGAGGACAGTTCTGATTTGAAGATCAAGCACTAACATATATGCTATACAGCATGCTTGTTTTACTGTCTTGGCTCAACACCCAAATTCATTTGACAGATTTATTTTGCCTGCTATGGCATCTCTAGGCATGTAAGGCTCTTTGTGGAAAACCGGCATGCTGTTGGTGCATTGGTTATCTCAGGGGTTAGGCCTCCATCAAGAACTGTTGATGCTCTTTTTGGAACGTGACACAGAGAAGAATGCATGAATACAAAGCAGGCCATGTTTTTGAGCAACCTTTGGAATCAGTTTGGTTCAGTTTTAAGATTTGATTTAAATTGTAAGTGGGGAGATAGTATTTGAGACAAAACATACAATATGTTTGAAAACCATTGTGTAAAATGATTATATCAAAGCCAGTATACCGCGGATCAAAACATTCCTCTAATTGCATTTCCCTTTTCATAAGGGTTTCTTCCGGAGAACCATCCGATTAAAGCTGGAATATGACAAATGTGAACGCAGATGCAAAATCCAGAAGAAGAATCGCAACAAGTGCCAGTACTGCAGATTCAACAAGTGCCTGTCCGTGGGCATGTCCCACAATGGTACGAAGCCTAAGATGCTCTGCACACTCGTTGTGATGTTGAACTACATTCTACATTTCTACATTTACAGTTTTGCTTGCTGCTTCATAGACAAATACAAAAAGTTGGTAATTGGTCAAATAGGTCCAATAGGTGGTACGGTCAAATATTTTAAACTTCAGAGAAGTCAAGCATGTGTTCATGTTTTACACCAATAACTAGCTGTACAGAAGTTATCCTTGTCCAAATAAATGTTTTCGCACTAAGAACCTTGTGAAGGGCTTTTGTTGTTAACCCTATAGCTAGCCTTGAACTTAATACTGCAGTTAACCTATTGTTTTGTATAAAAAAAAATCCAGTTATTTTTCGAATTAAGCTCTCCTACAATATCAATTTATGGAAGTGCAATATTAATTTGTCAAGATTTCCTTCTCATTTCAGGCTTTTGTTTTTCCAAATGATTCACTGCAATCCACATCATTTCTTTTGCCTCTGTAAATGTGGTTGCAAAATGTGTAATGTGTAGCACCTACCGAAACTAAGGTGTAGATGATGGTTTGTTTAAAATAGTTTGTGACCTATAATACACAATGGACAACAGCATGTACCTGCATGACCATGAAAATTGTGTGTACATTTGATTGATCTTCACACTGCCTCTTTGTCACTCCTTTATCCTAGCCATCCGGTTTGGCCGAATGCCCCAGGCTGAAAAGTTGAAGCTGAAGGCTGAGAACTTGGTGGGGGAACGAGAGGTGGGAGACTCCCGTGAGGGCGACCAAAAGACAATAGTCAAACAGATTCATGAGGCCTACATGAAGAGTTTCAGTATGAACAAGGCCAAAGCTCGGGCAACTCTCACAGGAAAAACCAGCACTCCGGTGAGCATGCAGAGAGGGATGGATGGGAGAGGTTTTCAGTCGGAGAGAGACATGGATGGTATAGATAAAACTGGCAGAAAGTACAGAGTGTAAAGGATTGAGTGCCAAGGTATTTGGCCAGACTCTAGCACCATGATATGGCAGAATTGATATTCATTTTTTAAACAGCATTTTGTGTCATATTTTAGGACATCACATCCATTCAACTTTATACTGCAGTTCATTAAGAAGTATTTTTTTATTTTCTACCACTATTCTTGACCTACCATCAACATGCAAACACCTTCTTTCTCCACCAAGCCTTTTGTCATCCACGATATGGAGACCCTCCAGCTTGCAGAGAGAACCCTGGTGGCACACCTGGTTGGCAGTGAGTGTCCGGGCCCCATGTGGAGCCAGCAGCCAGGGGAAAGGAGCTCAAAGGGTTCTGCCAAACTCCAAGACAGGGAGACTGAAGCCAGGCTTTTCCACTGCTGCCAGTGCACCTCTGTGGAGACGGTTACAGAACTAACTGAGTTTGCAAAGGCTGTGCCGGGTTTTCAAAGTCTAGACCTCAATGACCAGGTGATACAGATAAATCAAGACGCAATCAGACTGTTAAGTGACTGAGTATATGAGTAGGTGGTTGGATTGACTGCCTTGTTAATCTGCCTCTGATTTTAAACAGGTGACCCTGTTGAAGTACGGTGTGTATGAAGCCCTCTTTACCCTGTTGGCATCCTGCATGAACAAGGACGGTCTGCTTGTCGCCCGTGGCGGAGGCTTCATCACCCGTGAGTTCCTAAAAAGCCTGAGGCGGCCCTTTAGCGACATGATGGAGCCCAAGTTCCAGTTTGCAACAGGTTTTAACGCCCTGGAGCTGGACGACAGTGACTTAGCGCTGTTTGTGGCAGCCATAATCTGCTGTGGAGGTATGTATAAGGTGGATAGAAGGTAATGGCGGATAAATTCCCTTTTTCTATTACACATACTTACAATTTGAAACATAATGTAAGCTTCTCTCTTTACAACTCACAAATTTCTCTATTCCCTTCCATTCTAGATCGACCTGGCCTTGTAAACATACCTCCCATTGAACGCTTACAGGAGATCATTGTTCATGCACTTAGGCTCCACCTGCTGGCCAAATACCCAGATGACACTTTCCTCTTTCCCCGGTTGCTGCAAAAGCTGGCTGATCTCCGTCAGCTGGTCACTGAACATGCTCTGCTTGTTCAGGAAATCAAGAGGACAGAGGATACGTCATTACACCCACTACTGCAAGAGATATATAGAGACATGTATTGAGAACTGACAACAGCTACAACAGACATACTGTTTGTTTACAAACATGAGTAGATATGCTATTAATATGCGTGTCTTGTATTTTACAATCATTGATATGCAAAATCTTTTTACTGTGCAGAATACTAACATTTATGGTAATTTTATTTTTTAAATATATTGCTTTATGTGTGCACTCAGAAGCATTCATGGGCGATATAATGCATTTATCCAGCACCGTGCCTTGATTATTCATCTCATTCAGATTTCATGTTTTATTTGATAGTAGCAGATAGTAGTTCATATCTCAGATGACCTAAATTAATTTCCTGAAAAGGACAGTAAACAATCAGATTTCCATGCTGAGTAATCAAACAGAGATGTATGTTTCTGCAAAGAGCAGTCTGATCCATATGTAGGCGGACACTCCTTTTTACCTGGATCTAAGGTTGTACTTATTAGATATGCAATGAATATGGTACTTCTTTGTCAAGTAACACCTGGTTACTGGTAGCGCCATTCATAATCTGTGAGAGGAGCTTTGGTGTTGACAATTTTCTTTTACTGTAAGTGTATAGTTCTGGATATGAAATATTGATGCAGTCCGTTCACACTGAAACACTATTTCCATCAAAGGTCTGCGATTGGAATTTAGAGTTCTCTTTTAAACTTAATAGCGTTTGTAAATAAAAAAAAATTGGTAGCAGGTCTAGAAAGGGATTATATTTAGATAGTAGATGGGCCATATTCTCTGTATTTCCGTGTGCCTTTCTAAGAAGATTTTATTAATCAAAAATCATGATTCATTATTAGCTTTTTAATATTATATATTAATTAAAATATACATTGATCTGCTATAAGAAATTTGGCAGCTCAGGGTTGTGCAGCAATGATTTATATCAAATTTGAATTTACACATGTCCCTGCACTGCGTGAATTTAATCTGGACCCATGGATAGCAACACCTTTTTAAATATACCTTATAAAGTCTATACTTTATTTAGTCTAATTATGAGCTGATGTTTAAGTGGTTTATTGTACACTGGTAAAAAAAAAAAAAAAACACAATAAATACTCTTGTACACAACTAGGTTTTTTTTTCTTATTTTAGCAATGCGAAATCAACATTATTTTTAGAACCAGCTCCTTTGTTGAGCATAAAATGTGCATGTAAAATGTGTAATTATGCTAATCAATTGGTTGTTGACAATAAGATTTATTTTTGTAAAATTCGGTCGAGTGAACAACATAATCTGTTGTTTAAAACGATCATCTGTCGTCCACTCAAATTGAAAACAGAGACCAAGATCAACATTTAATTGACTGTATGTACCACTCCTTTCCAGAAGGTGGTGGTATAATTTAATTTGGATCTCCAGTCTTCCACAACAAGAATGCATATGCAAGCACATTAGCGACAGAAAGATCGTCTCATTTGAGTGAATCGGTTCTTTCGGGACTTACTCTTTCCTATCCATCGAGTCTTTCATTTACTTTTCCGTGAATGCTTGGCTTAGCATTGTGAGCAGAAAATATATTTTTTTTTATTTATTGATAAAAAATGTTGAATTAAATTATTATCGGGCTGCATGGGACAACCTGATTTTTAATAATTACATCTTAAAGTTGACAATCAGCAACAAAATCAACATTGTGATTTTTTAGCTAAATTCAACACATCACGTTTCAGAAAATTAGTTTAATGCAACTGCTTTGAGGTGACTTCTCACAGTGAGTAACATGGCCAAATTGTAACTACATGACTACTGCAAACTAATAATTTCTCTTCTCTGTGCCGAGCTATGAAATGAAAACTGAATGTACGATTCATAGCCGAGGACCCATTTGAAGGGTGAACTGTTCATTTCTGTTTCATACACTTAGAATGCTGAAAAAAATAAGCGAATGACTCGAACACAACTGTTTCTGCGCATGCGCGACCAAAATGAACAACTCTCTCTTTGAGAGTACTTGTTAGTAAAGAGTCATTTTAAAGATTTGTTCAAAATGAACGAATCGTTCATGAATGACACATCAATAAAACACATTCTTTAGCTAGCCTCAATATACAAGGACTTCCGTGATGGAACACATCGTAGATGGGCTTCCAGAGAAGACATTTACCTGTTGTTTGTGTGGTTTATCTTCTTCATTTACATACCATGGCCAGAAACCCCCCAACACTAAAGCTATTGTGTAAGTGAGGATTTCTAGAATTACAGGAAGTCAATGTGGCTAACAACGCGTTAATTGGTGTCGCGTTAGTAAAAACGAAGGAATATGTACGCCTCGTTATCCTGACTAGGTTATGCATCGTTTTAATTTAAATAAATTATTGTCTTTTAAAAACCGTCTAACGCGTTTAGAATAATACAGCGTTCACCGTACTGTTATAATTGCATTTGAGCAATGAATGGCACACATTAAGTTATTTTAGCCTTCGTAGCTACGCTACCTAACTAACAACTAATTTGGTGCCAGATTAAAGACTTTCGTTGCTCGTCGTTTCGGGTGGATCTTCATTTTTTTTTAAATCCCATCGTATCCCTTATGCATTTTCAAGGGTCATAGCACTTAAACATTCTTGATCATATGAAAATCCCTGTATAACGCCGGCCAAAACAAAATTCAACCACTTAAACAATGACAACAAAAAAGATAAGACAAACATGAGCAGGGTAGAGATATGGCTCAGTCAATTTATTTTGCATACAGTGCATAAACTCAGACTAAGACAAAGTTGTTAACTGGAGTACAAAATAAATTAGCTTCACCCGGCAGGGGAAGGAGCAGGGCTAAGAACAGGCAAAGGGCTAAAAACTGGTGTTGCGATACAATTCAGAAGATGCAATTGGTCCTACAGTGAAGCAGTACTTTATTGTTTAGTAATTAGTAGTGGTTGCTGTTCTCATAACAAGCGGATCTGATTGAACAGGGTCTTTACTGCTGAACATTTATAGAAAATTAGACACTTGCTAAATAATTTAAAAATTCACCTAATCAATGTCAAACATTCTTTCATTCTGTATTATTTTTGAATTTCCATTAGACTTTTGGAGAAATGCTACATAGCAAAAGACCCATTCACCCCGGAGAAGGAGAGATTCCTTATTATAGGGTCCAGCTGCAGTTTGTGCAACAACATAGTCTGTGTTGGACCGGTAAGGTTTTGATTAGTTCTACGTGTTGGATTCACAAGGAATTTTATTATTCTATATTGTATGTTTTAGTTTAATTTGTTAGGCCTGACCTCTACCTTTCCCCTTTGTTTGTTGGAGTGGGAGGTTGTCTTGGATGTTTTGCTGATTGTCTTTATGTATCCAATTGTTTATGGGTAATGTACATGATACACTATATTGCAAGGGTACATGGCACAAAGATGATGCATATTTTACATATGGTCCAGACATTAAGATGGATTAGGGGGAAGGTGCAAAGTTTACTCATTACAGTGAAATAATGAAAAGATGTGGTGCACAGCTGGCTGCCCAAAGCCCACTGAACCTGACATCAATGATACAGGGTTGGTCTTCTAAAGCTTTCTGCAGTTTTCACATTTGTTGTTTTGATACAAAGTATATTAATATCAGCATATTGCACACAGGATAAAATTGATGCCTGACACATTTGCCAATTTCAGTTTTGACACTTGAGAACTTGTCTGTTCCAAAATAAATAAGTATATTGGCCAACAATAAGAAATGTCCTCATCATCCCTTTCCCTCTATTTTCCTACATGTTTGGCCAATCTGAAATATAAACAGCCAAATGGTGTTACCAGCTGGCACGAATTCATCAATGAGACATTTTATAAATCACAAAGCATTTATTTTAAATCAAGAATATTATCAATATACTATATTGATATAAGTTTATCTGCTATAAATTGTGTGTTGTAAATAATTGTTTCAACTACATGTAGTTAAGAAGTGCAAAGGGACATTAGATAAAGAACTGGCTTGTTCAAAGGAAATGCTACAGGTGGCTGATTGAAGTTGAATTGGTGATCTGTCAAATTGAAGAGAATCTTTGTGAAACTATTTTCATGACGACTCTGTTTCTTAAATTGTTTTGCCAAAAATTGTTAAATTGATTGACAAACATAAGTAAATAATAATATAGGTTTGCACTTACTAATAACTGTACTGTTTTCCTTTCTCCTAGCTCTGCAGTCTGTTCTACACCAAGAGATTCTGTGTGCCCTGTGTTAACAAGCACTTGGACCAGTTCCCCCATCAGATCCAGAATGAGCTTGTCAAGAGGACGGCCAGCTCCAAAACGACTGTCTCATGAGGCTTTTCTAACTGACTAACCGCGAAGAAATTGATCTTTGCTGATTTTACTTTAATTTACTGAAATGGCTTAACTAAGAAAAAAGCTAGCGTTCAGGAGACAATTCAATGATAAGACAAGTTTTTGTCGCTTGTCGTTTGATTAATTTTGAAAAAAGGTAATTACTCTGTCTATTGTAAAATTTTCTTCTTAATGTTTTCTCTCTTGCTATGTTTTTGCTGACACTCATGGATGGCATAAGTCCAAGTAAGCTGGTCTCTCCAATTACATAGATCTTCCCTGTTTGCATTGTAGAATGCTTGAACTGCCTGAATGAGTTAATGGGAGCAGCATGACCCAGAAAGCTTCAGAAGTGTGAATGTGTGTCTGTGACTGGCGATGCACAAGCAGTGCAGCCACCCAACCATACTGGCATGCGTGCCAAAGTTTGAGATAGGCAATGTGCCAGCCATGATGAAAGGCATATTTGACTGTGATGATGTAATGTCCACATAATACATTATATTACAATCAAGTTATTCTCTGGAGGGACACAACAGTGGTATGCATATCCACGATATTCTTGTGACGGTTCAACAATTTTATTTGAATACCTTAAACATGCTTGTTTGTTTAAAGCTACACAAAATATATATTTGTACAGTCAAGATCTCAGTTTTACTCACAGTAAAGTGTTGAAATTGGGCTGCCTTTCAATAGTTGTCACATTCAACTTTAAGTCATCAATTAAATACTTTGTCAATGTGTTTCATGTAAGCTAATGCTTTTAATATTAGGCCTGAAACTTTCTCAAATTTTCTAAGGGCAAGTGGGCTAAACTGGCTCATAAGATTGGTTCCTAGTAATAACTGCCCGATTGAATGGGCCATTTTTTTCACTACCTG
>JAVQJS010061806.1:0-10000 GCA_036024795.1 Galaxias rostratus | reverse complement strand
GGGATAGCTGGTCCACCAGGGCTGGAGGGGGAGAGAGTACGTGTAACTGTTTTAATTACTGTATACAATCTCCGAATCTGTTATCCAATTGTGTCCAGATATCCCGTTTTGGCATTTATTTGATGGCTACATGCTTTAGTGTTCTCATCCATAGACTGAAACTACGCTAGAAAAAAACTTGCCATGTTTATAGTTATTTGAAGCTTTTGGTCAGAATATTTTTCTCTATAAAACGTTTAATGTTATTGTTACTGTAGTAATCCATGCTTGAGATAAATTATAAAATAAAAAAATCATTTTAACAATCAACGTGAGTACCCTTTTCCACAATGTAACGCTTGTATGACATCATGAAGATAAAAGAGTGTTTTAGAATGGATCACGGCTTTCCAAGAAAATAAGTTAAATGTCATTTTCATGGTAATGACGGCCAGGAAGACTGTGTTCATTTATAATCCTTTTGAGCTCCAGTCAACGCTACCAAAGCACATCTACAAAAGACCTAAGCCGTGCATCCTCCTTTTCCCCCCAGGGCATCCCAGGTCCTGTTGGAAAAGCTGGTCACAAAGGAAGACAGGTAATGGAAAGCTCTTTGAAATCAAGGAAGATCCAAGAGAAAATAGGAGATCCAATTTGTATTAGGATAAATAGTCATGTCCTAAGTGAGTCTGGGATCCTGAGGGGTGGCACGCTATGTGTCCATTCTTATCTCATCTGGCCTCCATCAGTCGAGCTCATGACAGAGTGGGAAAGGCGGGGGGGAATGCCGATCATAGTGTTACGCAACCTTGAAACATGCACTGTACATCATGTCGTCCTTCAAATGTCATAATATAGAGGGGCCGTTATGGGGGAAACTCAAAGGCTTTCGATTTTTTGCTGCCTGGGATAGCAAAAGTGCTTGCGTTAAAAAGGCCCAAGTGTCAAACCTGCATTTGACAGCTTCAGCATAGAGCCCAGGTGCCAAGTGGGCGAATGGCCCATTGTCTGGAAGGCTGTAAAGCTGTATTGCCGAGCTTTTCCCTTGAAGGGTAACAAGTCTGGATGAGGGATAAAGCCTGGAAGTTTTACTTCAGTCTCCAACTCATCAAAACCGGAAGCGTGCCCCCGGTTAGGGGGTTTAGTATAGGAGGGTACTCTTGAGAGTGTACACTATGTACATTCAGTTTACACTATGAGGGTTTCCCAGCGTTGCAGGGGGAAGTGTTTAGATGTTCTTGAGTGTGTGAACTGTATTGACTGTCCCTCTGCCTTCCTTTCCCAAGGGGGGTGTAGGGGATGTCGGTGAAAGGGGTCCTCCTGGTCCCGACGGCGATGAGGTAAGATCACTTATCCAAGCTGCTCCTTAACGACCCGCATCTGTGCCCACTTATTCCCGGTTGCCAAGGCAATGGTGCTACACTGTCGGACAGCCAAAAGGAATTGTATCCCTCTGTTCTTTAATGGTGTGACCAACTGTGCCAGGATCTTTTCTTACTGTGGACCGATACAGTTTACTTGTACTGTATTTGTCATGAGAGCCAACCAGCACCAGTCTCTTTTTTTTCTACTCTATACATTGCTTTTGATTCTTCATTTTCCTCAAGACATGAGCTCACCGGGCGGAAATGCTACGCAATCCCTGACCATTAGAGTTCAATCGGTGAAGCAGTCAGGGATATCTTTATTAGAGGGGCAGAGCCCCACACTCCAGATGATCCATGTCAAGCCATTGGCATTTCTCTCTGCCTGTTCTATGGTAGTAGAAGAGTATCGTTTCATGTAAACTATTAAAGGGGCTATTCAGAGGAGAGTGGGGTTCGCTGCACGATCAGACCTGGTGTATTTTAAACACCACCTGTATAATCTGGGACAATGTGCTGTTGTTACAAGAGAGCAGGCGTGCAAGTGTTGTTCAGAGAATGCACAGCAGAGTGTCAATTGTATTAGCTGTATAGACTGTGTATTGCAATCAATTGTTACATTTCATACAAGAGTACTGAAATGAACTAAATCGTGTGGGCCAGGCTGCTCATCTTCACGTGCTGAATGTGTGCAGTCTAGAGGAATGCACTTTGTCTGCAGAGTTCAGATGAAGGCTCTCCCTCATGTAATATAGGTGGTGTACAAAAAGATGATACGTGCCCAGGGAGTGCATCATGTATTATTTTGTGATTTTTCACAGGGGCCTGTTGGTGGGACTGGCATTGCAGGCTTTCCTGGTCTGAGGGTAAGTTTTTGTTTAATGCAATGATTGTAATATTACAGTCAATATTTCCATTACACCAACACTGAATTAGCGCATCTTTAGTTGCCATTGTGATTATTGTATATGTCATTTGACGACAATCAAATTCTTACAAAGACTTTGGGTTGTACTGAAAATGTGCCACCTATGTAGTCTGTTCTGCAGACACAGTGAAAGTAGAAGTACTCGCTACTCTTTTCAATGTGGTTTAGAAGTCAACACTGAGGGCTATGAGACTGAGTATCAGTATATTAACATGGATGAGAGACTGCATGGCAGCTAGTATAGTCTTGATCAATGGGAATTTGCAGTGCAAATTTTTATTTTGGACCAACGTAAGACAAGTCAAGGATCAAGCCAAACATATTTGTATTTGTAATGGCGTCTGTAGATTCCAAACCACAGTGTAGCACTCGCTACTGTGGGACAGAATTTTCTGTGCCTCAACCACTGCCAAGCATGGATGACTGAGAGTTTATGCACTTCGAAAGGTTGGCTAGGCCGAGATAGAAGATAAATGACTCAGGATAAAGCATGGGGAGAGCAGTGCTGGCTCCGTGTAATGACTCTTGCAAGAAGCTTGGCTCTCCTTTAGACTACTCATATCCGAAGAGGAGAAGGAATGGGAGGGGGTCAGTGACAGATCGATGGGAGGGGAAGATTGACGGCAGACTCCTTTGGCTATAACTTGGACTTTACCATGACTTGCGTCACACTAGGGTAGTAAATATGCATTCTATAATGATACATTCCATGGTTGAGATGCATTCTGTTCAGGTGTGATACATGGCACTGGGGGTGGGTAGGTGGTCATTGTTCTCATTGAGGGGGCTTTAGTCAGTGTACAGGCCCCTCCTTTTCCCAGATCGACTTGGAGATTTATGGGGAGCATCCCGCTGGGATTTCCTCAGTTTGGAGGATGCCCCACGGATGAAGTTTTCTTTGCCTTTGTATGACTAGCAGCAATAACTCAACACCACCATTGAGAACTCGGCTGGTCGTACAACATCTCCAGTTCCCACTGTGACAAATTAGACACCATCTTGACCCCCACCCCAAGTCTCACAAATCAATCAGTGTAGAGACGGATAGGACACAAGTAGCAGGCACAAAATGTTGCATGGACATCCTTCTTTTTTCAAAAACTTTTTTGAGTTTCCCAAAATGGCAGCATTATGAACTGTCTTTGTCAATTGGAAGATAGTTGCTCATGGTAAATATGAACTATAATGAGTAAATTATGCTAACTCATTGTCTTTCTCAAAGTACATGTCTTGCACACCATTTTGCCGTCTCTAAACATGGCCAAATCATTAATAGTCTTGCCTTGTACTTCTCCCCCCACTGTCTACCGTTTGTCCTTTCCAAAGTAATTCATACCTTGTATTTCCTCTGTGGTTCTCTGAAAATATGTAATTTATTTCTGGAAAGCATTATAAGCAAAACCGTGGTAAAGGGGATTAGTCCCTCTGGATCATAGAGCCGGCTCTGCTATGATGGACAGACTGTCTTGTCTTCTGGTGTGTGGTTACACGGGTCTGACAGCAGTGTGGCTGGCCATGAATGTCCCTCTGGGTAGTGGTGAGACCATGGCAAGCCGACGCATAACCAGACAAGGCTAGTTGGACAACTTCCTGGGCCGAGGACCATTGTTGTCTTGTCAGCGAATGGTAACTCCAGAGTTTAAATAGATAGGTTTCCCAAACATGACAAATTCAGTTTGCTTTGCCTAAAAATCCTTTGCTGCAACACTTTTACTCCTGCGATCATGTATTGCTCTGTCATTCCACAAAAAAACAGTCACGTGAATGTTTAGTTAGTCTAACTGTCATGTCTGGTCAGTTTGGAAGTCTTTCCAAATGTTTACCTCCTAAGGGTCGGAGCCGCATATCGTTGTTGTAATTTTGATTATATCATCACTTTTATAATCAACTTTATTTTATTGCCCAGTAATTTTACACTAACCTGAAAAATCTGTTTATTTAAGCTTGGTATGAAGCTTTCACACAGCCTTTTTATCTCTGAATAGAATTGCAAGCATAATTTAACAATAGACAGTTCTTAGATATTGGGAGCAGAAGTTGTATGGTGTGTGACATTTTGGGCTGTACCGCTGTGCAGCTTTTGTTTGACTTATCTGAAGCTGCTCTAGTGTTTACGTTAAAACGAAATACACCCAGGAATGTGCCCAATGTGGTTTTCATCAAGTCCCTAATCATTGTTTTTTTCCTTGTGTAGTCATCCAAGAGACCCAATGAGAATCACTTTAAAGCCTTCTAACAGGCCGCATCCTTCCAGCTTTCCTTTCCCTCAGCGTAAGGCTGTGTGGGACTGTTGACGCGCACAGATCACCTGGCTGGACCTCACCGGAGCGGGGGTATCCTCTTACTCTGCCCGTCTCCCTCTCCCGGCCTGTTGTTTTTCACGTGCCTCACAGTTGAAAGCATTTTTCACGGAGTGCGTGCGATTTGTCTTCGTCCTGCGGTGCCATTAGCCGGGGAGCCTCTCCATCAAACGCAGGGCTTACTGGCTCCAGATGGGGCTAGCCTTTTAAGCCACATGTCCTTTATGACAGAGCATTAAGGCCCACTCTATCTCTTGCCTTCCCACTGAAGTTTTGGGAATATTGACCAGGTTGGAGATATTGATCATTTTGATGGAACCTACACTGTGGTGGCCCAGCTGCTGTCTTAGGTCAATGTCCTGATGACTAGAGTGTGAGATTGGCATGATGAAAACCCTGAAGCTGTGCAAGGATCTTAATGGAAAGTAGACCTTTGAATAAACCTCTTGAACACACACAGACACACACACACACACACACACACAGTATTACACTGACACATATAATGATTACAGTACTACTGTATATCAACCTTGGTCAAATTGCTGCTGTCAATCTTTTATTACTAGACTGAGACTTTGCTCTCTGGAGCAATCGCCCTAAAGAGACGCCGGTTGAGTGCACCCATTCTGTTCATTCCCTCCTTGTTTGAGGTGATGTGATGTTCTGAGAAGGCCCCCATGTAGAAAGCCAAGGTTAGGCCCACTATACATTACCAGTGTATCTCAGATCTCCTTAAAGGTGTCGACAAGCAAGAATGTTCTGTTCAGGCCCAAAGTGGATGCTGCATAGGTGAAAAAACAATGTCTGGGAAACAGAGAAGGATTTGGATCGGAAAGTGTCCTGTGATGTCTGTTAGTGTCTGGCTAGTTAAGCTAAGCCTGTTTAAATCACAATGGCTGTGCATGTGTTTTGTCGTGGGTCTGTGGATGCGAGGGCATGAGTCTTCCTATGCCTTCACCACATGCACACTTTTTGCCTTGCGTGTGCGCCTCCCGAACACAGGTGTCCCTATGTGCATGTTTTGGGACATGTCACCCAGCGTGTCCCCTGTTCTCTCCACAGGGAGATCCGGGACCTGAAGGACTGCGAGGACTGGCTGGCATAGTGGGACCTCTGGTAGGCGGACCCACCACCGTACCCTTCTACATTCTGTCTGCTCTGTCTGGTTATCTATTCAGTCTGGACCCCCTCCTTCTTCTTTCCCCATGTCTCTCTCTCTCTCTCTCTCTCTCTCTCTCTCTCTCTCTTGATCTCTCTCAATCTGTTTCTATGTCTTTCTGTTTCTATGTCTTTCTGTCTCTCTGCCCCAGGGCCCAGCAGGGCGAATGGGGCTGCCTGGATTGAAAGGTGATAAGGTGATCTAAATATTTCTATTTAACGTGGTGTATTTGTGAATGTTCTAGGTCAGGAGGAGTTGGTTGTTTTAGACAATTACCGAGATGTAGATGGGTCTAGCTAAGAGGATTGCGAGAGTGATTAGGACAGATTTAAGACTAACCAGAGCCCTCCAGACTATGCCTTGACAGCGTATTTGAACCTGACCTCTGATAGACGCATGAGCTCCGATGTCGTACGTAATCAGTGTGTGCTGTACAGAATGTGAGAATGTGAGTGTGGGGGACTCTGTTCACTGGCCTGTGCTGAGCAGGCTCTTTGTGTCATATCTCTGTGCTACACTGATGCTATGAAATCCAGGGTGAGCCGGGCCTCAGGGGTGAACTAGGAGAAATGGGCTTCCAAGGGGACAAGGTAGGATTCCACCACCGAACCCTACCAAAACATAACACTTTCCTAATACTCAAATGAAAGGCTTAATGATAACTCACGCAGATTGACATGAGACGGGCCGCTTCATTTTTCTCTATGTGTGTGTCACTCAGGGTGCGCTTGGCTTGCCTGGCCCTACCGGGGTGCGTGGGAAACCTGGTCCCCCGGTAAGTATGAGAGGGTGTGTGTTTATGTCTGTGTCTTAGTGTGTGTGATTTTCTCTCATTACCAGCAGAATGTATAGACCCAGTAAACCATTTGAAACTTGCTCTATGTCTCTGATACTTCTTTACTGCCGAGAAGCCATTTGGACTGTGGCTTTGCCCTTGCTGCGTTTGTTGTCCGTTAACAGCAAAGGAGTGTGTCGCGCCAAGTAAAATTTGTGTGCAATGCCTACAGATTTGTATAGATCGGCATCAGGAGATATGTCTTGCCATGTCATTAGTGTCTTAATACCCATTGTGGAATCTCATTGAGACAAGATCAGATCTTTTTACAATGTTGGACTGCAGAGTACACAAATATCAAGTTACTGCCATTTCCCTGTGTCAGTTAGCGCATCTGTAGCGATATAGCATGTCATCTGTTCTTCAAACAAACTGTTTATAAATATAATGTATTATTATTATTTATATTAGTGAACGTTTTGTTTGATGTTTACGCTGGTCCTTGTTTGCTCTGTCCTTTCTTAATAGGGTAAGATTGGTGAGCTAGGACCACAAGGACCACCCGGCCCTGTAGGACCTGAGGTAAAAGAATTACAGTGCTGTTTTGCATATTCTTCCATTTTGTTCACTTTGGTGGTGATAATGCTGTACAGTTACAGTTCCTTCTGACCACGCTTCCACGCTGTAGATTAATATTTTTGACAAAGCAGTGCTTTGCATAGGCAGCTAGCTCCTTGTAAGTTCAAGTTCTAGGCCTGCAGCTATCTGCTCTTTTCCAGGGGTTGGACAATAAACATTGGAGTAGAGTGAATCACCCAAACGAACTAACAGGCTTCTGTTTTGAAAATGAGCAACTGGCTAAAGAGACGTCAAAAACAACAACTATTTGTTTCATTCAAATCAGTAACTTGGGAGCAGAGATTTTTCCAAAAGGTCTACCAAAACCATATTTCAGCTATGGTTAAACATGAACATGGCTGACTTTGGTTTTGGTTCATGATGACTTTCCTGATGATCATTGTTTTGCAAACGTGCACTTAATAATATAGTACTCGGGACGTTCGATTGGTTCTCTATGAACACCAATACAAATGTCTCACTGCTATACTATGAAGTTGACATTCCAGATTTTGGCCTTGTCAATATAAACAATCCAAACTCTCTCTTTCCTTTTCTCCAAAATACGGCATCGTTCCCTCTCACACCTTTTCTCTATCCACCCAACGCCGTTCTCATTCTCAATCCAGTCTCTCCCTCGTTATTCTCTGTCTGGCTTTAATTAGCTTGTTGTCAGTGAGTGGCTTTGCTTTTCTGATTCTAAGAGAGGAATGTACTCAATTCTATCAGGTGTACATTATCCTATGTATGATTATACCCCCCACCCCCATAATGTACCAATCTAAGAATAATCTAGTAATGTGAATCCTATTTTCTCTTGTTTTGTTGTTCAGGGCTTTCCTGGTGACATCGGTGTTCCCGGGCCTAACGGCCCTCCTGGACCTAAGGTGAAAGTCTCAAATTTTTAGGGGTAAAAAAGGGTTTAAAAAAGCGAAAATAGGTGAATTACAATAAGAATTCAAATGAGATCCTCTTGGTGTGAGTACATCAATGACCTTTGCACATCCCATATGCTCACAAACATCATGTCACTTTAGGGCCTCCAAGGTGCCAGAGGGCCACAGGGACCACCAGGGCCAATAGGAACAGAGGTACAACATCTCCACAGCACACTCACCTTTTCTTAACGCCAGCCGCAACTTTGTTTTGGTTAGGTATTCCGTTTCTTCTATTTGCACTTGCAAGAGACTTGCTGTTTTTTTTCTTGTTCCATTCTATGAGGTCATGTTTGAATCCTGGGTGCTAATAAAAACAACCCTGAGATTTTTCCGCTAGAGGAAAAATGAACAGAAGCCTTGGCAGTGCCTTCAGTGCACACACCTTTTCATTGTGCTAACGCAACTAACGTTACGATGTTGGCACCCCACTCATTGGGGCACTAAGTGGGCCTCGTTTTAGGCACACTTTCCTGGCACAGGCTCACAGCACTGTCAGCTAGAGGTGACTACAAAGAGGTACCATAAATATAAACCCTTTCAACCATCAAATGTTAGGGATGAGAACACGTCAAATAGGGGGTGGGGGAGGCGCTGCACAGTTTGTCAGAGCAAAATGAGCTGGCGTTATCAAAGTCAGTGTTCGTTAGTAGTGGAATGGAAAATTACAAAGAGAAGCTAAATGTCTCTGCATCAATGTAGAAAACGGGGTTAGCAGCACACAAGCAGACCAAGCTTGTGCGGTGTCAGTTGACACACAGATGGACTGGCGAATGCTGTTTGGGTCTCCTAGTGAGTGATGATGTCCACTGCCAGCTGTATTTACTGTACTGTTCTGAGATGTGTGTCTACGTGTGTGTGTATGTATGTGTGTGTGTCTGTGTATGTGTGTGTGTGGGTGGGTGACTGGCTTGTGTTTCTGTAGGGCGATGAGGGACCACTTGGTCCACCTGGCAGCCCTGGGCCCACTGTAAGTACAGAGGATTCTTTGGCATCCCTGTCTTTACAGTAAATATACACACAGCTGAATGCAGGCATGGGAGCACATTTACTGGACACATGTTGATTTCATATTTGCATGTACATCTTCAACACTGCTGCTAAACATTCACACAGGTTGAGTCAAGAGAGATATTGAACACTTTGCCTTCCTGTAATCAGTGTATTTGTTTCCTACCTTCTAGGGGAGACTAGGAAGAAAAGGCTACGTAGGTGAACCCGGCCCAGAGGGACTGAAGGTGAGTGTCTAAGCTGTTAACCCATCAAAGTTTGCATTTCCTATTTTCTAAATTGTCTGCTGCCAAACTAACTAACATTGCCAGTTGGCACCCATGTTGTGTCTAAATCCTAAACAGTGAACATTATTGCTGGGACCAGGGTTGTTGTTGGCCACATTTATAATTACTTACAATCTAAATACACTGCACACTGAAAACTGTCCACACCCACTTTGCATTTTTGCTTTAGCGAAGGGCATAATTCCAGACCTACTCCTCACATTACTCTATTTTCTCCAAGAAGACCAGTAGTAGTTTCTTTAAGTAGTCCTACCGCATGTAAAACACCTTAATCATTACACAAGGTTAAAATCTAGCATTTTTCATGAGTAACAGAGTTCATCTCACGTTTGTAAATGTAGAGAGCTCGTCGAAGGAGAAGGGCTTGCCTACATTATAAACATGTTTAAGGTCTAATTAAGAGAGGAAGATTTCCCTCATGGCTATCATTATGTATAATAACAACCCACAAAGAGAAGAAACCAAACGAATATGCTGCCGTGCCCTGTATGTGGTGTTTTTTTGTTTGTTTATTTAACATCCTGGGCATTCTCAGGATGCACTGAAACACCCAAAGACACACACACACACACACACACACACACACACACACACACACACACACACACACACACTCTTTGTCCTGTTCTCCATCGTTTAGT
>JAVQJS010061804.1:0-15856 GCA_036024795.1 Galaxias rostratus | reverse complement strand
TGTGTGTGTGTGTGTGTGTGTGTGTGTGTGTGTGTGTGTGTGTGTGTGTGTGTGTGTGTGTGTGTAAAGCGATACAGCCACGGCCTCAGGGAAGTAACATACACTGGCATGACACATCTCTCTCAGGAGGAGCTCCGGGACATTGAAATCACAAGTCACAACCCCAGCAGGGGACAATGGCTCTTGACTGAACTCACGTGTTGCTTACACAACGTGCCGACACAAAGAGTTCAGGTCTGCACCACAGCAGGGGAGGGGGAAGTGCTGGGTCCAAGAGCCCCCTCGCCCTCCACGGCGGTACGGCCCGTGTAGAACATGGAACCTACACTAGGGGAGCCTTGGCTCCTGGTTGTAAGACGCCGCATTGCCTCGCTGCTTAGAGATATTGACCTTTGTTGTGAAGCGCTCTGACCAGTGCCCACGACAGGCCTGATATGTAAACGGCTAGTCAGTGAAGCAATGATGTCAATAGTGCAATCTGAGCTCACCGTCTGGCAGGTCTCCAGAGACATTCGGCCTTGCAAATAAAGCGTTGATACTTACTACAGGGCTCTGCAAAGCAAACACTGCAGTGCCGTGACTGCACAAGCATTTGTCCTTAACCTATTCGAAGGCTGTCAATCAAAATGTTTTGGAGCTTCAAATCCAGAAGAAGAGAATAGAATACAGCATATAAGAATATGAGAACGATCATGCTATGAGTAAGCACAATATGTACTGTACAAACAACTGGTCGCCACATCATGCAATTACCCTGGGCTGAATCTGTAGGCTATTGTTGTCCAGTGTGCTTAGTGACAGTGCACAACGTAAGATACAAGCTTAGTTGGCATGAGCTGCCCTTTCCGGCAAAGAAAAAAAAAACAAAAAAAAAACGCAAATACAATTTACCGCTTTTTATGTATCACTAATGCTGTGTTCTGCTTTAATCCATGTGTCTGTCTGCCTCCCTGTCTGGGACATCCTCATAAAGCAGACATCAATCAGCCGGGCTTATAAAACAGACGACGGGACAACAGGCCACGATCACTGCAAATGAAAGTGAAAAAAAAGAGAGCCCGTACATAAAAAAAAAAAACTAGCGTGTGTGCGAACATAAATACATAAAACGGCTTAGCGGACTTCCAGTCAGTCCTAACAGTCTACAATAGCAGACCACCCTATTTTCAGAGGGGGGGGGGGGGAAAGAAAGAAAAGGTTGCAAATCCTTGCCCAGCCAGTCGGCCATTCTGTCTGATGTCCTTACAAAGCTTATGAAGCGATTTGATGTTTCAGGGATTACATGGCTGGCTGTAGCGCTGTTTGTGATGATAGAGGGGGGAGGAACAGGAAGCAGGGAGGGGGGGGGATGTTGTATACAAATCTAGAGAGGGATGTTTTGTCCCCACGTCTTAAGAGTGCAAAGATCACAGCGTCTAGGCGCAGGGAGGCCTATAATGGGATTCAGCAAGATTTACGCTCAAACATAACAACACGGGCTATCCGAGGACGTGGCCCGGGCCCAGGGCTAGCATCACTTTACCTTTGACACAATGCCAGGCCTAGACTTCCCTGTGGCTCTCGCTCTGCCAAAGCGGAGGATCGTTTCCACGTAACGCCGGGTTCACACGGATTCACCCGCTGCACTGGCACTCAGGTAAGGAGCCTGGCCTGCCAAGATCTTAAGATCCAGGGCCTCCCCGCTTTGAATGAGCTTTTCAACCCTCCGTCCACTCCACGGTGTCGCACAGGGTTCACAGGCAGGCAGGCAGCAGACGGTGGTTCAAGTTGACACAGAAAAACAGGAAGCACCAGAATAGGGGGTTCACCTCAGCCCTGACGTTGGCCTACATGAATGTTTTGGTGCGGGCATTGTTTACTCTGCCTCAATGGCTCTTCTGCGCCAAAGGTCCCTTTCTAGGAGAGAAGAATATACCTTTTCTTTTCAAGGCAATCGCTTCGGGTTTATGAAAGATCCTTTTGTCTCCCCTTTTTTTTTCTTTTTTTTTTTTGTCTGCCAAATACCTAGTTCCACACAAAGACAACAACAGGGTGCATGTGGGCTTAGGTAACCGGAGACGCGACCCAGGCCTTCTACGGCAATGTGTATCAGATACCCACAGGGACAAGCACCATGACTGGCCAGCTGAAATGGCCCACCAATCCACCACGACACGGACTAGGGTTTTTGTGTAGCAAATAGCATTGGTTACATAACACTGCATGCTTCACACGGCCATAGAAAACACCTCTGGGAATGCAACAAAGTGACATCTGGGAATTTGTGTCCCCGTTCTGCATTTTCTGCCTGGAAGCATATCTTTTGCCGAGGTGCTAGTACAACTCCAAGGTTTGACAACACAGTGGTTGCAGGTTTTTGTTTGTTGCAGCCTCACCTCTCTGCAAGCATGAGCCTTTCTCCAGCCATGTGCGTGTGTATTCGCACATAAAAGTGCCAAGCATTAGAGCCGGAAGAAGAGACTGCGATATAAGAAGAATGGAGGAGGGGCGACCTCTGACCTTGGACAAGGAATCGTGGTTCTACGATGAGGCTGGCCCGTTTGCTGTGGACCCAGAGCTTTGTCGGGTGGCCTCACTCCGGTGGTGTGGACGAAAGGAAGCTGGGCGGGATGTCGCGGCGGGACCGCATCCGCGCCAACACAATTGGACGCTCCTGAGACAATTTGCCGGAGATCTCCAAGAAAGGCAGGAGGCAGCGAGCATTAGTCTCATTTCCTGATCTGTCTCAGAGCTGTAGCTCCTAGACATTTGGTCATGCCGCCGGAAAAAAAATAGGAGAGGAAATGCTCCACCAGTTGCTGGAGGTGAAAGTGTAATATCAGAGCACTTTGTCAGAATGGGAATGCCTTGATCTCAAACAGCTGCTTGGTGTTTAAGAAAAAAGGAAAAAGGAATTTGGTCAGGTATTCCCAGACAACAAGACACGGAGAAAGAATGCATATGTTGCTGCGGCGGAGATTGGTTGATGGGGGCAAACAGACAAATCAGATGTCAAACAGATGTTGTACACACAGAATTCCTAGACTGTATATGTAAGGCCAACAACCATTATACAAACCTACCTCTCCATCTGACTGTCGACTGACAGATCTTTTGAGGAAGGTTAGACAAGTAAGAGGTAGAGAGCGAGAGAGTGAGAGAGAGAGAGAGAGAGAGAGAGAGAGAGAGAGAGAGAGATCCCTTCGGTGTTTCTTATTTT
Source organism: Galaxias rostratus (assembly GCA_036024795.1). Lineage (NCBI taxonomy): Eukaryota > Metazoa > Chordata > Actinopteri > Galaxiiformes > Galaxiidae > Galaxias > Galaxias rostratus. Next base: position 12,657 of record JAVQJS010061804.1, on the reverse strand, counting down.
TCCTTTCCCTCTCTGATTGTGGCCTGTCGCTGCGAGGCTCTCTCAGGGCTCCTAGGCCCAGCACTTTGTAGTGCTATCGGGCCGGCAGATCACGCTGGATCCCTCCCCAGGGGTCCTCTGTTCTCTGCCATGTGTTTAGGCCTGCTTAATAGGGGACAGATAGTGCTCAAAGGGCCACGACCAGCGAGTGACGCACGGAGGGAGCTGCAGGACCCCTTATCTCCTGATCGGCAGCTGAGCGAGCACCTCCCCACACGCGGCCTCTCTGTCTCACCTTTCTGAAGTGCTGCGACCTCCGAAAACGGGCCACTGTGGCAGCAGCTCTGGTCGGCTGGCAGACTGACGAGACGGAGAGCTGTGATGTAGGGCTTGAGGTGGGGAAACTTGTGTTTGATCCGTTTCCCGCCTCCTCCCACTCGCGGTTTGAAAAATGAACCCAAAACTGTCTTTGAACCCACAACTTTGAACTCTATAAGTAGGTGCACAAACTATATACGGGCTAGAGCTCTGGTTATGAGACACATTCGAGTGTAACGTCGAGCGACCGTCATGACGGCCGTTTGCAGAAGCATTAGCTATTTAAACCAAAAACACAGGCTCTAACATTAAACAGATTTTCTATCGAAAAAACAACAGGATGTCCATTGTAATTAATTGGCACCGAAAGACAAGAGGCGTTTCTATTCAGGGTTGTGTCGGGAAAAAGCAGGCACACAACCGCTGTGAAATGGGCATCCCAGCAGTGGAGGCCTTAGGTGCACACACATCTCTATCTGCCCTTTGTTCATGTGACCGCAGATTTGGGATGATAATTGCTCTGAGGGTTTTCTTACTCACAGGGTGAGGGGTGAGGGAAACAAAAGAGGCTTTTGAGCAGCTGTATCACTGTAAGAACTGGCAAATTATTTTACAGCCTAAAAGACCTTAGGACAAACTTGGAAGCTTCCTGAGTTTTTTTTCTTCTTTTTTTTTACTGTTAACTAGTTACAAGCAGAAAGGCATGTGAGTCAGGTAGTTTCAAGAGCTAAATGCACAGTATTGATGTATGACCCCAATAGTAATCGTAGTAAATGAACAATGCTGAGTGAACATTAAATAAATAAGGTAAATAAAATAAAAGTATGTTTCTAAAGCAAAGGAAGGTTAATTTTTAGGCTGATAAAGGAAATTGTCAACAAATTCTGTTTCTTGAACCAACATGGAGAACTGCCTAAGGCAAGATAATGAAAGCAGAGTCAAAGGTTAAATGTTCTCATACCAAAGACTCAAGAGCAATGTGTTTGTGAGTGTCTCTGTGTACCTGTGCTTGTGCAAGTGTGTGTGTGTGTGTGTGTGTGTGTGTGTGTGTGTGTGTGTGTGTGTGTGTGTGTGCGTGCGTGCGTGCGTGCGTGCGTGTGTGTGTGTGTGCTTGTATATAATTAGGTGGGCGGCCTTGTATTGGGTAGTAACTTACACACCTGTCACTGGTTGAGTGGGGAGGAGGATTTGCAACAGGGGTCAGGCTTGCAATTTGTTCAGGGGTGGCGGTTTCTCCCTTAAAGGTGTGGTCACGGAGCACAGACATTTTTCTTAATGTCAAGTCTGCTTTGGCTGTCCAGCCCAAGGTCACTCTATCTGTGTGGGACAGCAGTCAGTGCATGTTCACACCAGGCGGACTCCCTCCCAGAGGTGAAGGGGTATGTGCAGATGGCTACTTCAGGCTAGGGAGGGAAGCAACTTCTTGGCATTAATCAACCAGAGACCGGTTCAGTGCAGAAGCCCTGGTGCATCGAGTGCGACCGCATGCAGGGACACAGCACGTCCCACCAAACCACAGCAAACAACAGTGCGCAAGAAGCCGAACAACATATCAGAGACCAAACTGTCTATTATCTTTCCCAAAGGCCACACACACAGTAGAAATATGAAGTAATGGTCCTTAAGTTGTTGAAGTCGACAAAAGATTCAACAAGGGGGAGGCGTTTGTTGCAGATGGGATAGCATTAAACATGCAGGTAGGTCCCTCTAGTGGTCAATGTTCCTTCCGCAGCTCCCGAACGTGAGTCGTGAATGTTCAACGTAAACAACAAAATACGGGACTGCTCTCTTCACCCACACAAAACCCACAAACACACAAAAAAACAACATCACATGAGTCTAAGAACAGGCTACGTCTGTGGTTATATAAACCTGTTGTGAGTCACAAAGCCAGCTCTGTTATGACTGTGCTTTACAGTAACACCGTGCTATTTCTTCCTGGGTCATTAGCACACATCACAGACCTTCCCAGTCAGACCAGACCATCTGGGATTTGTGAGGAGGATGTGTGGCTTCTCCTCATAATGGAACAGAAATCCTGCCGGCACGCAACGGGGGGATAATAACGCTAGATTGCTATGTGAGTCACTGAGCGCGCTTAGGGAATTGTGAATTATAGTCTATAGAAACTATTACCCGCTCATTTTAACTCAGACCTGACTGTGGCCTGAAATGCTGCTGGTTTATGCGGCATAAAAGCAGTGGTCTGGAACTCACTAACTGCTGAGGGGAGAAGACGAAGGACTGATCCTGGGGGGAAATGCAACCAACACCAATCTGCCATGTTTCCAAAAGCCACATAGACCAAATAACGTGGCAGCAAAACCGTGTGACGACCAATACTTTAACTCTTGAAGAATTAACCCAGTGAATAAAATCAGTTTTATCTTCCCATACCGTATCCCAAGCTCTGCCTCCGTTTGGACTCAATTCTCTCTCTCAGCTCTTTGTAAAGTGACCATCGACAGTTCATCAAAATTTAGTGTTCTCAAAGAAATTCTCATGACATGGCAGGCAGCAACTACGTAGAACAGAGCCAACAGCCAAAATATCCAATACCCTCAACTTCCAATCACTAATTTTTCCCAAAAGAAAGCACGTGCTGAGGGGGGTGGAACTGAGGCCCTTGGCGAGGCTGTGAGTATTGAAGGGGACAACACCTTCCATCCTCTTTTCTCCCCTTCCAACCCTGTCGTTTCTTTGAAGTGACGGCCGATCAACGTGAATCCCCCCCTGTGACAAACGCTGCTGTTGAGCACCCCCTGGGCTAGGCTGCTAAGACCTTTCCTGTGGGTTCATATGGGTGTTTTGTAGTGTGGGATCGCACGGCGGGACATTTGTTTGTGAGATAGACACTTTAGTTATGGGAGTTGGTGTTCGAATGAGGATTCACAGCGGCAGGACAAAGGACTTTGGAATGTGACAGGTGTATAATTATACTAAAGATGGCGAGGGTAAAACTATGGGCAAAATGTACTTCCACTTTCAACTTTGATCATGACTTAGTGAAATGTAACGTCAGGGTTTAGAAAAGGCTGACAAACTGGTCCTACTTTCTTCACTAGATGGAGACATTTCCAATGATATCAAATGGTGTGCAAACCACATGTACTCGCTCCATCTCACCTTATCTCACCAGGCCTTATGAACATGTATTCAAACTGAATAACAATCAAGCTTTCAGACATTTCTGAGATGGTGTAATGGGTAACCATTTTTACCAAAAATAGCCAATTTGTGTGTGGTTTTTACTGTGCATATCCCTACTCAATAGAAGTAGATACTGAGTGTAATTTGAGGTTTAAATCAGATACCACTTTTCTGTAATCAAATAATGGATGATTCCCAATGGATAACTTATTTCATGGGGATATAAGAAGTCCATCCATCCATCCATTCGTTATACTGCCTACCCTTTGCAGGGATGCTGAAGGGCTGGAGCCTATCCAGGCCAACACAGAGCGTGAGGCGAGGTACACCCTGGACAGATCACCAGTCCATGGCTCGGCTGACACGTTGGGACAGACCACTCACACTCACAATCACCTGCATGCTTTTGGACTGTGAGAGGAACCCGGAACCGCGAAGAAATATGGTAACTTTTCACCAAATAATTGCCCAAGCACCTACTTTCCACAGATGAGTAAATGCTAGGCATAGGATAGAGAGGCTACATTTAGATTGTTTGGTGCCTTTGGAGAAGCGCTGAACACGAGCACGGCAAGGGGGTAAACTCAAAAAATAAAAAATCCTCTAATAATTTGAGTTTGCATGTTCTCATTGGACTTCGAAGTGTTAGTTGTTAGTATTTTGCTCAACAAGTTTTAGACTCACAATATTTAAGTGTCCTATATTTTTCTCTTATTCAGGTCATTGCGACAACTGTTTAGAAAGTCACCCCCCCCCCAAAAAAAGAAAGAGTTATTTTTCTAGTTTGTGTGACTTAAGTATCTAGGCTGCCTTTTCCATGTTAATCAAAGTTAGTGAAATACATTCCATGTGGAATATACTCACAGCACTTCACTTTTTTGCACCTTTTATCATCATGCAGCCTTATCAAATTTATCCTCAAAATTCCTTATGCAATACACCATAATGGCAACGTGAAAAACGTTTTGAGGTTCTTGCACATTTATTATAAATAAGAAATCATATGTACGTAAGTATTCACAGCGTTAACGCAATACTTTTTTAATGCACCTTTGGACGCAATTACAGACTCAAGTCTTTTTTCATATGATGCCACCAGCTTGCCCTGCCTATCTTTGGGCAGTTTTGTCCATTCCTCTTTGCAATACCTCTCAAACTCCATTAAGTTGGATATGAAGCATCTGTGTTCAGACATTTTAAGGTCTCTGCAGAGATGTTCAATCAGATTTAAGTCTGGGCTGTGGCTGGGCCACTCAAGGACATTCACAGAGTTGTCCTGAGGCCACTCCTTTGATATCTCTGCTTTGGGTCATTGTCCTGCTGATGGATGAAATGTCACCCAGTCTAGGTCAAGAGCGCTCTGGAGCAGGTTTTCATCCAGGATGTCTCTGAACGTTATTGCATTACTGAAACCTTTCCCTCCACCTTCTATCCTGACTAGTTTTCCATGCCAGATTCCTGGATTGCTGCAGAGATGGTTGTCCTTCTGGAAGGTGTGTCTCCCTCAACTGAGGAACGCTGGGGCTCTGATGGGGTGACCATCGGGTTCTTGGTCACCTCCTACTTGAGGCCCTTCTCTCATGATCACTCAGTTTAGAGGGCCGGCCAGCTCTAAGAGTAGTCCTGTTAGTTTCAAATTTCTTCTGTTTACGAATGACGGAGGCCACTATGCTCATCGGAAACTTAAAAGCAGTAGAGTTTTTACTGTACCCTTCCTCAGATGTGTCAATTGTGACCATCCTGCCTCGGAAGTCTACAGACCATTTTGTTTGACTTCATGCTTGGTTTGATCTTTGTCATGCACTGACAACTGTGGGATCTATATAGATGGGCGTATGCCTTTCTAAATCATGTCCAATCATCTGAATTTACCACAGGTGGATTCCAATTAAGTTGTAAGATCATCTCAAGGATCAGCTGAGTTTGAGTGTTTTGAAAAGCGCTTTATAATATAATGTATTATTATTATTATTATTAGCTGTGGAAACCGGATTCTTAATAATTTATTTTTAATACATTCACAAAAATAAAAATCCCAACTTTTTTCATGTTGTCCTCATGGTGTATTATGTGTAGAATTTTGTGGAAAACATTTGTAATTAATTTAGAGAAAATTTGACATAACAAAATTTGGAAAAAGTGAAGCGCTGTGAATAAATTCCGTATGCACCGTATCTTGAAGATATATGTTAAAAAGAAATCATTCAGTTTTAGAACGGCTAGACAAAGTAGTACATTTGAATAATTACTTACTGTTACTAATCAATAAAGTTGATGCATTTTGTTTCCTATTCAGGCAGCCCCATATATTCTCAAAGGGGTTTAGAATTTGATTTGTTTCATCCTGAGGTTAAAAAAAACATTGTTCTTTGATTAGGAAACATTTCAAACACGACTTAGATTTAGAAACTAAATGTTTCATAGCAGACCAAAATGTAATTCATGGTCAAGTTTCAAGTTTTTGGAGGGTGCAATCACAAAGAAAACCTTGAGATTCTACATGAGGTGATTTCCAACAAAAACTGAAATGATTGATGATGATTCCATAGCAAATGTATTCACTCTATAAACACTGTGATGATTGTTGACAACTGTGCCAGCACGCCTGATGTAAGCTAATAACAAAATAACGCACAAGTTCACACGACCACCCCACAACCTTGAAATTTTGCTGTGAATTCTACCGTCTCTCTTCTCCATTCACCCTTGGCCTTCTCTGTAATTCAGTTATTTCTTCTGCTGCGATTAGAAAACCCCTACCAGGGCTTTAACATTCCTGTTTTTGTTAGGCCTGGCTGGCACAGGAGAAAAGACCAGCGGCCCTGACAATGGCGTTCATCCTCTTTTTTTTTTGGAAGACATGTGCACCGGCAAATAGGCTGAGGAGGGAGAAGGGAGGCAGCCAGGCAGTTCATGTGCACGGCCTGGTTTTGAGAGGGGGCAGCCAGGCATGCTGTGGCCAAAGAAGGAGAGAGTAGGTGGCAGCACCATTAGACCAGTCGGCCGTGACGCTAGCCCGGGTGGTTCTCTCTCTGTCTATCATGGTTTCTCTGTCTTTGTTCCTCCTGTTCCTCCTCCCCCGCTAGCTTTACTGTTCAGTAGACACTAGACATACTTGAAGTACACGTGTCTCATTTGCTTTGCTCCCAAAGAAAGAGTAAACTTGTTGTTACATTGGTAAGCTGCCCAAGTTGTGCTTCTAATTTTTTTCCGATGTATATGACAAATCATAAACGGTACACAAGAAATAAATAACTATGACTTATTTTGATTATAATTGACAAGTACTGATCACATTGTTTCTCACTTGTAGTCCAAACCAATCTACTATAGCAGTTTGTATTTTTCAATTTTTTCTATCATGTAAAAAGGTAATCAAATTTAAAGTTTTGGAACTATTTACAAGAGAAACCTGCATGATTTGCCTTATTAAGAATAGCAATAGGGCATATTGCGTTCACGATTGTGAACTTGTAATTGAATTAAATCCAGTCATTCGCAATAACTTATTATGTCGTTAACTTTGTGGTGCAGAGGTCCCTAGAGTCTGAGAAGTAATGAGTCTGGCTTAATAGTGTCACTATAGCTCCTGGTCACTGGATTTGTGAATGGTCAACAATGTATAGTTAGACTAGATCCCTACAACCAACAATAGTGATTTAGTCCACAATAAATAATAGAAAACATTACTACTGTTCAAACTAGTAAAAGTCGAAAGAAATTGGGTTCAATAAAAATTGAAAAAATTATTGCACATTTTTAAAAGGGACCATCGGCCCACTACAGTGGTCCTTCAGTGGAGCTCTATAGGTAGTCTCCCCACAGGATGGCGCGGTTTCGCACACTTCATCTCCGGGATTTGGCGACGGGCAACTAGGTCATACTGAACAATGGATCAAGGTGACTTTGTGAATGGAGTACAATCTTTTGGCTGATTCTGCTCTGCTCCTCATTTATTAGATATTTCTCATGTGAAGTCTCAATATAAAGTTTTTATATCTGTACACAATGTTAACAAAGACAGTTCGGTAGGCAAATGCAGGTTTTTTTTAATACAATGTTTTTGTTGAATGTAAAACAAAAAGTAGCAGATCCATGTCATTCTCACGCATTCATTTTATAAATACGTTTCTTACAATATTTATGGTGGCGATTCTTAATAAAAGCTGCAAATAAAAGCTTTTCTTCATAGTCTCATGAAACAATATTTCCATAGACAAAGTCGTGTTGGCCGACTAAAAACCGTTTACCGTAGCATTCTACAATGTGACTATATTGTATATAGTAAAATGTAGCTGTCTTCAAGTGGCTCCAAAGCATGTTCTTGTAAGTAAACTTCTGTTTTTTGTATGGCATAGCACCTCTGTTTTTTGTTCAATGAAAATTACCAGTATTGTTTAATTTTATGCATGCAACGCTTAATTAATCATAGAGTTCAACTCAACAGTTGATTGTCAAATAAACAAATACAGTTATTTAGACAATATCTCAATTAAATATTTTTTTTATTAATAGAAAAACAATTATGTTTTAAAGGCTACTAGTCATGTTTTAACGCGGTTATACTAACTTTCAGCCTGTGTAATGATTGGCTCCCACAGACATTCTTCACTGAAGCCATGCAATCGAACTATAATGAAACTTTATCTAACTTCTCTCCCAGTAGAGCTGCTGGATTGAGTTAGCCCGGCCCATCTGGTGCAGCAAATGGCTCAACTCACAAGGGAGGTGGAGGAGTGAGAGGAGAGGGGAGAGGGGACCGGATTGAAAACAGATCAGCCTGAAGATCTCACAACCGCATGTCTAGAACAACTGTCGATTGAAATCTACTCACGTTTTAACTTTCGCGTAGGTTATAAAGTAACATGTAAGTGTTGTTTTTTTTTGCACGAGCAGAACGCAAAAAGTTTACCTTTTCGATATGATGGATTGTAAAACAGAAAGTTAGGTGCCTCCAAGTGCGCTCCATTGAGTAAAGATATCCCAGGGATGCCGTGTTACGAGCTCTCCATACTTCCTTCCAACTTTTTTTGAAGCGAAGTGAGTCTATGGAGTTTCAGGTCTGGTTCGAAAGGACCGATGTGTGCGTTTTATGTTTAGAACAACTATTACAGTTATAGTTTCGAGTCAAAGCCAGACAGACTTCTTCGGCCAAGAGATTTGGACAGCATCGATTCACAAAAAGTAAAGACAATTCAGGTAATTAAGTTTCCCGTTATGGTGATCACAGTCAACTTAGCCCGCTAAACTTCACAATTCATTATTAGATCCAATATTGATCAAACTTTACATTTAATTTAAAATTGTTGCTATACTCACACATATTTGCCTTGCGTGTCAAGGACGGATGAAACTTAGGGCTAACATGTCGTAGTTGCACTTTGAACTTCTTTGACATAGGAATCCAAAAAATGTTGTCCTGCAACTTGATCCATTTGCGAAGATTTGTGATCAGAAAGTCCGGCGCCAATCCATTAACCTGCTAAATGGCTAAGCAAAGCCCTTTGTTTTTATTATTTACCACTTCATCATTGTTGAAACGTGTTTCTATTTGTTTATAGTGTGAACTACTGGTAGCCTTAATAACAACAATTTAAGTTATGTTTCAAACTATTTGATAGGCCTTTTGCAAGTGAACATGTTCAGAAATTGCAGAATTCAAGATAAAAGGCATTCAGACTAAAAACTAGTTTAAAAGTTTTAGGTTAACCTGTCATTTCCATTATGCAGTGGTATGGCAATTGCAGCCATACACACATTAGTGATGGTTTGTGCAATGAGATACTTCTCTTCGTTTTAGCGTACCTCTCATTAAGTGCTTGCAGGGAAGGCAAATAAGGATTCAAACACCCCAAAACGTTTTGGGAATGTAGATGGACTGAGGAGCTCCCATTGACACTGACAGGTCAGGAGGAGTTGTGTACTCTCTGTTGAAAGATTTAAAGTTAGCTGTTTGCACTCTAGCCTGAATCAGCAACAAACACTTCATGCTTTTGTAGTGTCCCCCCCAAACATCTATATTTGCAGTTGGCTTTTACCCCTTTCTAAAGGCCGCTAATGATCTCTGAGCTTATGCTAGCGCTGAACAGCCCCACTTTTTGGTTCATTATTTTGCCCTACATTTTAGTTTGCTTTTGAACATTTGCATGATCATGCTGTAAAATAAAATTGATGTAATTTTACTGGATTTTGTTTTTCCAAACACTCCAAAAACTTGGTACATGATCAAACACATTCTATCATTGTAACATTGTTTGTTGTTTTAAAGGAAATGCTTTAAAACAATGCATGTTTTAGGAGTGAAAATACAAGTTCTTAAGAATTAAAAATACGTCTTAAAAAACTGGACCTCCCTAAAATGTAATATATGTGCAGTCACTTATTTGTTTGATTAAGTTCCAGAAAGACCGCATTTTGGAGATATCGCTGTGTTTCCACCTTTGTGTGAGCCTCCACGAAAAGTTTGTGTGCATGACAGTGTTTTCCATTTAATGTGATGAGCCCCGTTCAGGGCTGAGTTGATTTGCATGAGAAATGGCAAGAAAAAGTTTTAGTGCATTTGCTATTGTGGGGAATGAAGAGTCCCAGCGGTCAGAGGCAGGGGAGACTGAAAGGATGTAAAGAAATGATTGCCTATTCAGCTCATTGAGCCTGGCTTGGGGGCTTCACTCACTGGGCCCACAGGGCCATGGAGGCGATGTCACTTTCATCTCCACAGCCAGCTCTCTCTCTCTCTCTCTCTCTCTCTCTCTCTCTCTCTCTCTCTCTCCTTTGCCCCCCGTTTTTCACACGTCACTCCAGCAGCCCCATCTTTATTGATCGGACCTTTTCTCTTCTTCTTTGGAAGTCCGCGGAAAATGTAATGAAGCGAATACTGGCTCTAGGCAGAGTGGGGGTTGGGGCTCTCTTGAAAACAAATACCGATGAAGTCTAGCATGCGGGACGAGGAGGAGGAGGTGAAGTAGAGTATAGGTCTATGTGTGACCCTCTGAGAAGCAGGGCTCCTTAGCCCACCCCTCGGCCCGAGGACCACCCCAGCCCTCTCTGTTGATCCCCTCATCGAGCCGGGACCCGACCCTGTACTGTACCAAACAAGCCATTCAAGACCTCGTCCCCATAAGGCCCGTCTCAACTTAAACAGTGATCTATAGGCCCGACCAACAATGTCCGGGAGGAGAGCGTTCTTAGACTGTTACCTGGTGACTGGTGGGATAAATTAGGCCTTCATTGTGTTTGCTTGTGTTAACTCTGTTAGGCCCTGGTAATCATGTTATATGCACTGACCAACCACTTGTAGTTGTCATGGTATTAAAATGACCATTGGTAGGGCTAGAATGTTGATAACCTCAAAGGTATCTCTCCTTATACGTCACCGGGGGACCTTAAAAGAACACTGCCAGGAAAGAAGTCTAGAAAGAAGCCGTTCAACCCCAGTATAACAAAGAGAGGTCTGAATCAGGGACGGTAGTTTCAGCACTAAAGGTCTAGTAGAAGGAGCCCTGGGCCCTCAGCTTAGATATTGAGGAGGGGGCAGAGAGGGTGGGAGGATGCTGAAGCACACTCATGTCTGGGGCTGAATTGATGGGTCTTTAATGGCCATTTAGGGCGCTGTAAAAAAAAAAAAGACAGCCATGTGTGGAGCGCGTCCGCCACGGCCCTCCTCTCACCGTAGGGCCGCGTGCGCACTTGAGATGAAGGGGCCATACAGAGCAGTGCGGGAGGAATGGGGGGGGAAAAAAAGCACGAGTGGAAAAGAGAAAGAGAGCGCGAGAGATAGTGGACTTACATTCATTTGCGAGGGCTTCCCCCGCTGAATGGCGCTGCTCTTCTGGCGCGCGGGGAGACGGGACAATCCCGCCGCCTGTTGTCGCGCACCCCCTCGAGGCATCCGGCCCATTCTCCCCTCAAGGGTCCGGGGTTAAATAGGATCACATCATATCCGCGGTGCCCACCCCCGCCTCTCCATCCACGTACATTGGAGCAGCATTAAGGAAGCCCTTGAACGCTGACATTGAGGTCACGTAAGATGAAATTGAGCCCTTTCTTTTCTGTTATTAGCATTTATTTATAGAAACAAACAAAGGCGGCCGTTGGCCTTTTGCATGGGGAGAACTGGACTCTGAATCGTGCAGAGGCCCAAACTTAATTAAACAAACCATTTTGTAGTGTTCTATGGTATTTGGATGACAACCCTATTACAGGGTGATTGACTTTGCTCATCAATGGCGGGACATCCCCATCTCACCAAGCGCTAGATTGCACAACCATGGCTGTTTCTGCGGTAGGAAAAACTTTTTCCAGATTTCTCTTACACCCTACGCCCGAGGATCGCGCTCCCGTCAGCGTAATGAGCGTAATGTCTACATTTGAAGCTTACACATTGCTGTGTTACTTTACCAGACTCAATAGCTTTAATGGCTTTTTCACGCCACTGTATCAAACTGAAGTGGGCCGTGCTGTTCCAGATGTCCATCCACTGTAGTTCTATGGGACTTGGCTCAACACAAGTCATTTGTCTCCAGAAAAACCTTCGGGATCATCCCTAAGCGTCTCTCCTAAGCAGGAAGTGATGAAAGTCAAACAGGCGGTACACACTAATACTGGGATCTAAGAGCGGACGTGTCATCACTGGAAAAGGTGCCAGACGTTCTTCCCCATGCACACTGACTTCCCGGACTGAACTCCTTAAACACAGTGATCACCAACCGTGATTCATGAAGGTCAAGGAAGGTTGTGAGCGTAATGGGAAATGTATCTGGAAAAGAGGTGATGCGGTGAGCGCTTCCCGTCTCTGGGGATTGTGTGGTTTTACCATAGAATCAAGCTTGCATGTCATACCTCACACAGAGACAATTAGTTTGCATGGACACTTGATAAAGCGCCTACAATGCCTTCACAAAGAACTTGCGAAGGCTGATAATAAAACACGACCACTTTGCCGGCTTCTTTCAAATGCAGCAGGGGTCCCACCATGGAATGCTCTCGCTCGCTATGAAAGCCCACAGACTTCAAAAAGCAGTAGAATGTGTGTGTGTGCACATGTATATCTGTGTGTGTTTGTGTGTGTGTGTGTGTGTGTGTGTGTGTGTGTGTGTGTGTGTGTGTGTGTGTGTGTGTGTGTGTGTGTGTGTGTGTGTGTGCCTGTCAGTCTGTCACTGAGGTCTAATGTAGCTCCCTGGAGGTACCTGGGGGAGACCCATCCAGCACCCA
>JAVQJS010061795.1:0-14042 GCA_036024795.1 Galaxias rostratus | reverse complement strand
CCGTTTTAGTAATGTCATAATTAAGCTGGGTGCTTGAAAAGACGGATCTGCACGGGGGACGAAAGCGCAGACACACACACACACACACACACACACACACACACACACACACAAATGTCCCCCCAAACTGATTAAACAGCAAAGTGGTTCTCCTGCTTACTTGATCAGGGCAGAAGGCGGGTGGGCATAGGATATGACAGTCTCTAATAATAAAAAAAGATTCAATCACAGAGCGTGAGGGAGGAGTGTGGCCATAACATTGGTATTGGCCATTATCTTTTCCACCCCCAGACAGGAGCACTGGCCTTCGCCTCTGATGGAAACGTGTGACCTGCCTGCTGATTAACTAGACAACACCCGAACTGTACACAGGTATCGGAAACAAGACAGTGTCCCGCATTGGAGGACGACGATGACGAAAAACATTCAATGTGGTCAGTGAGATGAAAGTAATGGAAGTAAAGACAAAATGGCACGATGGAAAAAAATAACCCAAATCCCCCAAGGATCCGGAAGACCAAAGAATGTAAACACGCCTTGGTGTTTGTTTTGTTCCCTGGAAGCGAACCCTGGTTGACAGGCAGCTCTCATTAGTACATGCACCATCATTATCAGTGTAATTACAGGCTGCAGAGTCCTGCTCGCTCATTCTAAACAACTGGACTGCCAAGTCAGGAATCCCAATTATATAAGGCTAGGGAAATGACAAACAACAGTAGAACTGCGTATCCAATGTTCCCGTCAAAACAAAAGAGGACGAGAAGATGTCGTTTATGATTTCTTTGCCATTGTCCTAAATGCATACGGTTCACTTCTCCATTGGTCTGTAGCTAATGCGCTTCAGTCTCAGTGTTTGTGCTGTAATGTAACCAATAGCTCCTGCCAGAGTTTAAATGGAACCGTGAGGCACCTCTGAGCCTCTCCAACCAATTACATGGGCCGATACCCGTTCCTACCTTCCTGGCTTGTCTGAGTGGCACTACGGCTTGTCAAGCAATTACAAAACGTAATCAGATAATGTGTCTCTATTGTAAAAAAAAACACAAAAAAACAAAGAGAAAATTAGGAGGAAAGAAAAGTACTCTTCATTAGTAAACTGTCGATGGCAAAGTGGTTAGGATTCATTGTTTGGTTTATAGGGGACAGTTGCTTCTAAGGACAGCTTGAGAACAGAGCATTTCGATCAAAATAAGGAAAAGTGTGTCCTTTTACTGGCACTTTATTAGAGTAAACAAAGACGACCTATTGCCTCAGGTGGCTTCTTTCCCACATAATCTAATCAAACGGACTCACAAAAGTGATACAAACGATCACCTAAAGACCGGCGGAACAAGAGAGACGCGATTCTTCCCGAGCTTATGTTGAAAACGCTAGCCACTAACGCTAACGTTAGCTACTTGCGCAACGAAGGTGTAAGCAATTGGCAAGCAATTGAATAAATAATCCCGCAGAAAGCATGGCTTGACTGTGTTTACAAAATGAATTATTCCTTCAACGCTTGGTGGATTACTACAATAACCAAATGTAATCACAGCAAACGCCAAAGCAAACTATTGGCTGGAATGCCTGGAGAGAGAATTGAACCGGTGTATGACGCAATGGGAGCTAAGTGAATTTAGTCTTGGACCACGCACAGCTTTGCAAAATAAAAGCAGTAACTGCCGTAGAGTACAGCTCAATTTCAACACATAAGCTACTAAAAACAATTAAAACATAAACAAATGCAATGTTCAACGGATTCCTAAAAAAAATATTACGGCTATGGGAGAAAAGGACATGAGCCAAAGTTCGACACTGCAGGTGAAATAGCAAAAAAAGGGGTTGAGCGGATTAAAGGGGTTTAGATAAGGCAGTGCAGCATGTTCCAGTGGCCTTGTGGTATAAGATTGTCAGCCAAATCAGAGGCGTGGTTCACAGCATGTGGTGGAGACCAACATACAGGGACACGCACGCACACACAGGCATGCACGCACGCTCTTCCAACCCATTTGCTATAGGCAAAACCCGATCAAAAATGCTTCACGTGTGTCTGACTGTACTCTGGCACCTTTGAATTGGTTCCCCATTCACACCTTCCACCACAAAAAGCAATCGGCAACCTCCGGGCTTGTAAGACAGGCCCGTTATTTTAAATATGCACGGTTTCGCTTTTCCCTTCCTCCCTCTCGACTCCTAGGATGCATTTCAAAAGCATCCTTTAGGCCGAGTGGGCAAAGCATCTCCTCCAAAAGAAATGGTTCATATCCTCTCCGGTCAGTCTGCTTCGTACCCTGGCATCCAATAAGAGAAACGGTCACCGTGGCTATCCCATTAAAACAGACACAAAAAGCAAAAGACACCTGTTTGGAAAGGGGGGATCTGGTCAGCAAGCTCTGACAAGGCAAGTATGAACAACCGGCCACTTTGCCCCTGTGGATATCATTAACCAGGCACTCAAATTATATTAACTCTGTAAATGAGGGGGTACTAAACAGGGAGAGAGATAGAGAAAAAAAATCACACGTGTATCAAAGTGATCTTTCTTGCCATTTGTAGTAAGAGACTGGATGGCCAATCGGTCGTGTGGCAGAGG
This sequence comes from Galaxias rostratus, assembly GCA_036024795.1. NCBI lineage: Eukaryota > Metazoa > Chordata > Actinopteri > Galaxiiformes > Galaxiidae > Galaxias > Galaxias rostratus. The sequence continues at coordinate 11,470 of JAVQJS010061795.1, read as the reverse complement.
ATATCAAGCCCAGAGAGGCTCCTACTTCAGTAAGCCGAGGTGATCCCACTTAAACCACCGGCAATTCCGGCGAGCAGAAGAGAGCCGGACACGCGGGACATCAGCAAATAAAGACCAAGGAAAGAAGACTGATAAGGCTGGATAAGACCAGCCATTGATGTGCTGTTGCAGCTCCCTTACTGGAGTGGGGCGGTTGGTACAGAGACTCGCGTGTCAAGTAAAAGCTCAAGCACTGATGTTGTCTTTTGCAGGGATAACCACAATCTGTACACCCAAAGCCATTGAACTACAGCAGTAAATAACCTTGAAAAACTGCCACCTGTCTACTGTACGGAGGGAACTGACTCAATGTAGAGGGTTGGTTATTACCCTGTGCCAATCTTCAGCGACTCTATCAGTCTAGAGCGCGCGCGCGCACACACACACACACACACACACACACACACACTGAATCTTCGTACACACAGAGCTGTCCTCCGCCCGACGCCTGCCACCGGCGCGGAATCCAACACCGGCCCGGACCCGTCAACAACAGCCCCCAGAAACAATCCCTCCCACAGTCTATTCATGGAGCTTTAACACAGGGGCTGCCTGTGTTCACACAGACATGATGGCAGCCATGCAGCAGCCAGCGGGGAACAGAGGAGAGAAAGATAATGGCGAGGGGGGTTGGGGTGGGGGGCTACAGTATGTCATGGTATAGTACATAAACGCTGATGGAATAGAGACCGGCCTGCCTGGCTCAATGCTGTGGAGAGACGGACGCAAGTCAGTCGCGGCACTGTTCGAGACATCATCAACATGTGACGGGAGAGACAGTGGAGACGTGTCCTCCTGGAACTGAGGACAGGGACGTCTTTGTCATGCAAAACGCAACGACGGGGTTGCTTTAGCCGTGACAGCAGACTTGATCGACAGAGTTACAATGGCAATCCAACCATTCACACTTGAGGTGAATGTTTTTAATGGGCAGGATGTAGAAAACATTGGGTGCGTTAGTTTAATGCATTATAAACTATATAACACTACTAATATTCAGAGGGTATTTTCGTGATATGAGAGGGTTGGAGTCAGGGAGACAAGCCGAGTGATCTGTCAACTATAGAGACAGGAAGTGACCGGCGCGGACAGAAGTTTTTGCTTTAATCTCCAGTCAACAACGTTTTCTTTGTTATTCAAATCAGGCAAGGGGTTATCATAGAATTCATACCAGTCAAGGAGTAGGACTGCTTAAGTAGAGGGATTTATTCATTCTCGTTCAATATTTGAGAAAGCCTGACTGACAGGACCGGACCGGACACCATTTGAAGTTAGGACAGACAGAGAGAAGTTGTTTAATCTCAAACGATCAAAATGGAAAGAGCAGAGAGAAAAGTCAACTCTCTCTTGCTTCCGTTAGGAACTCCTGTTCAGTTGCACTATGAATTTGAACGCCTCATTACTCCAAAGCACAACATCAATTAAGCAGCAGTGATAATGACATAGAAAGTTACCGACTAGCATGGGGGAGGCCTAATGATCGTTCTAGTAATAAAACTGCCACCATTAAATCAGGACTGATCGCTAGGCTTTTAGCAACTATGCAAACAGTTCAAATGCTGTCGGATGATACAATCTCAACTTTAAACTTCAAAATTACTTTCTTACAATTATTAAGGATGCCAAGTCAAATAGTAGGGCAAACAACAGATGGCTAAAGCTATTACTTTTATCTGGACAGGATTCGTCAAGGAATTAAAAAGTTGAATTTGACCAAAGCCACTTTTTGCTTTTGTGGTATATCCAGCTACAGTCAGCCACAAATAGGCACGTTAAAGTGATTTGGAGAGCTGGCCCACTCGTGTGTTTTCAGGCGGGCAGAACAAACTGTAAAAGGATCTTCATAAAGCCGGATAATCTCTCAGCATAGTTAGTGTTTTGTTATTGAATAAAAAGGGTTTAATGTGTATCTGGTCGACAGGTGGGGATCACTGTGAGAAAGATGTTGCTGATCAGTGGCTAATGAGACATGAAATGACTGGGAACCTCTGTCTTTCTCTCTCTCTCTCTCTATCTATCTCTCTCTTCTCACACGCACACGTACACACGCGTGTGTACACACACACACACACGCACGCGCAAACACAAGGTGAGAGTCAGAAGTTCAATTGCTGAGTGACTGGGCAACACAAAACTGGCCATATAGAAATTCCCCGACAAAGCAGAAAAAGCTCTAATGAAAGGCTGTGAGGTCATCAGAACACTGTTGAGAGCAGGGATGAAACAAATCACCTCATATCCACCCAAAAAAAAGACAAACGGGATAGAGAGGGGATGATCGCTCCGTTGAATTGTCATGTTCATCGTTTTCCCGACGATAGAAAAGATGGGGGGGAAGCAATTTTCCTCGACAAGACGAGTTGTAGAGGCACTAAGGCAGACCTAATCTGGCTTGTCTGACAGGAGGTGCTCTGTATTAGAAGATTTCAAAGAGTTTCTCGTTTTTTGGAGAGGGGAGAGGGGGGGTGAATTCCTGAAGTCCAGAAGCTACACATATTGTACCAAAGCACAGCGCCTGTAATGTTCCAAGAGTGGGGGTTACATGTGGTAGTGTCAGTGTTGCCACAAACCGGCAGCAGCACAGCGGTGCCACTGGGAGGAAAACAAGCCATTCCCCAGCTGCCCTCCCCCTCCTCCCCCTCTTCCCCTCCATCCCCTCCTCCTCCTCGTCCCACTCCTCCTCCTTCTCCTCGTCCCCCTCCTCCTCCCCCTCCTCCTCCCCCTCCATCATACAGGTGGAGAGGGAAAACAAGCAACCTTCGAGGAGGCCCCTCCACTCGTCCATCATGCAGTCCTCCACGGGGCCAGCTAATAACAGAGAGGTTCAGACTCCGGGCCCCACAGGCACATACTGAGCATTCCTCCAGGCCGAGGCTGGCTACTACGAGGAAACCTTTGATTATAATAAAGGGGCACGGGTCCGGGCTTCTGTCCTCCTCTAGAACACGAGAGAGAACAACGAGGGACGAAAAGCTACTGGAAAAACGAAAGAGTGTAAGTGAAATTAGAGGGAGACATCGAAAGAAGTGGAGAAATAATGGAGTGAAAGAGGAAAGGGAGGGGGGTGGGGGGGTTGGGGAGGGAGTAATAAACTGAAAAAAAATTGGAAAGTTGGCTACAGAGTCAATGGGGAAAAAAACCGTTCAATTTACTTGAATCCGCTTTGTGGCGAGAGATAAAGCGCGACACCAGATTTGGCCGACGATTACCACCGCAAAGGTCTGGGAAGTGTGGAGATACCGCGGGCAGCACATCAACTAGCTCTGGATAACGTCATGCAATATTGCACTCAGGCATTTTCAAACGAACCAACAAGACATTCCTTGCCGCTTACCTCGACTGGGTGACCGAAACACTGCACTGACCAGACACCCTCGTCTCGCAAGGAAACTCTCCAAACGAGGTGCACCGAATGCTATGTCGAATGCTATGCTATCGCCAAGTCGATTCCAGTAACCGACAAAACAAAAACAGAAAATGTATCTTACGTCAGGGCCACGATAAATATGCCCATCTGTTTGTGTAGTTTCGATCTTAATTCAACCCATAACCAGGGCTTGACATTGAAGCCCATACATGTGTCATGAAATGATTCATGTCGGGCCTACAGCTAAACATGCACTTCTGTGACGATTCTCTGCAAACTTTTTGCTTTGTGAAGGGAACAATCACAACCTGAAAGAAAAAAGTTTTTACTGTCGCCGGAAAACGAGGGGGAAAAAGCGGACAGTGATTACTTGACTCTTGCCTCACATCAAACTGGTCCTAAAGAAAAAGACCTTGAGAATTGCCGCCTTGGAAATTAAACCGAAAATCCTCCACCACACACCGTCGGAAGCATCGTTGTCGAGGTCAACGCACCGCTAACAGCTGCATACGTTACAAGACCACAGTCTGGTTCACGTTATGATTTAAAAAATAAATAAAAGAGACATCTGAGATAATAACGCTACATAGAAAGTCAACCGAAAGCCAAGTTAGCACAAGGATAGGATGTTTTTCAACATTGCATTACGCCATTAGATTACATCACACAGCAGAAGGTAGACATCGCGTTTGATGATGCCTAATCAATCACATATTATCACCAGTGAATATTCCCTCTCCACCCCTCTTCAGACGTCTCTACCCATGCGACCATAATTGTGTCCCTAACGGGGATGGATTCCGTGCTGTCCTCACAGCACAATGGGGGAATGGTTTTCATCAGTCTTCGGTCCTGTCCATGGAAACACCTGGGTGGGCCCTGCTGTCTAACCCCCCCATACCCCCCCCCCCCCCCCCCCACACACACACACACACACGTGCACACACACACACTCCTTCCAGTCCACAACGTCTGTTGACGCCCTCAATAACAGGCTTTTGCAAAAGATCAGGAGGGCTTAAGTGTACTTAAAGGACTTTAGCACAGATCATACATGGAGCATTCTACACAGCTTTCTGGAGGATTCATTTATACACCAGAGGTGATGACGCTAAATACAAAAGCCTTTAAAAAAGATTTTTGGGACATATTTGTACACTGTACAAACGCCTATATGCTAAGAATTGCATATTGCAAAAATATTGCGAAAACTCCGTTATCAAGTCAACTGCTTAATTAAAATGTTGCATTAAGGTATAGTCGGTGAAGTGGTGGCTTTCTAATGACATATTGCTGATGTGTAAGCACAACTCTCTAAAATGATCTAGCCCCTTTGCACTGTGTTACGAGTCAAGTCCAAAATTGAAGTGACAGCGTCGGCAATATTCTAACGTATGTCGTATCCTCGTGCGTTTATATTTCAAATGAACGCTGACAGTTCATGTAAAAAAAGGGGCAGGACTCTAGACCTCAATGAAGGCACCGCATTCATCTTTCTTCTCCTCAATCTCCATTTCTATCCGTCTTCTGAAACCACTCCTCCCGTCTTCCCCCGTCGGAAAACATCTGGGGGCAGGTCGGGAGAAAGTCGGGCGGGAGGAGGAATAACTCAAGTTTCCCATTATGGAGGAGATCCAGGGGATGGATGGTGACACGGGGGGAGAGGGTGGCTGGGAGGGGGGGGTGTATTTTACAGGAAACGCGTTGGGATGGGTGGGATTGGGAGGGGGGGGTGATGTATAGAACCCGCGAGCTGTGTATGTCATGAAGCATTGTCATCCGGAACCTGTCCCATGCATATTCTTTATGAGCGTTGCCACGGAGACCTCTGATGAATGGCGGCGGCAGCAAGCTGGGGAGGGGGTGGGGGGCGGGGGAGAGTTTGCTGAACTTAAAGCATTGTAAATTCAAGAGGAGCGCCTCCTTGCCTTAATTGATTGAATACTTTGTTGCGTTTATTAACGTTGCATGGCACGTATGTTCTGTTTTGCGTTTTCATGTTTAATTCAGTGGGGGTGGGAGAGTTGCTTCTGACTTAACTTCTGACGAGTGTCCACTTCAGATAGAGGGGATGGGGGGGGGGGGCGGGAGGTTGAGGGTGAGTTGGTTAAACCTTAGACAGGAACGACCTTGAGCTGATATATCTGTCCGGCAAACTAACTCTACTTGCTCATGCAAATGCTGATAAGCTCAATACCATATCGACCCGTCTTTCAAGTATCCAATTAGGCCTGCAAGCTCACTTGGAGAGAATTTATTCCGCTTTCCAGTCACCTCTAACTACAGACAGGTCTGTTCTAGTGTTCCCCAGACAAAACATTCTGCGTATTGTAGGCTCCTAACACGCACACACAAACACCGCACACGCAGACATGCATACACACACACACACACACACAGAGGGTCAATCAGAGACTCATTAACTGGGAAGGTGAATGATGTTCCAGTGAGCAGCAGTACAGGAGGAGACCATGGGAATGACAAAATGAAAAGAAAAAAATTCCTTCCTTCCTTCTGTCTTTTCTCCCTCCCTCCCTCCCATCCATCCCTCCCTCCCGCCCTCCCTCCCATCCATCCATCCCTCCTGGGGTAGACCTTGAACTAAACAGATTCCTATTTTCATTTAGTTAATCTTCCCATACAAGCCAGATGAATAACTTGGGGCATGGGAAATGGGATATATTTTCAAATGTCCGTTTTCAAAAGTGAGGTATTCAACTATTTCAATTGATCGGAATAACTGTCATCCGCTATTCAGAGTGAACGTGGTGAAATGACTCTGAGGTGCAAACCCCCAGCCCCGGCGGTGTGTTGGTGTGCCTGCGTTTTTGCTCATGCGTCTCCTCCTAGCCGTGTGTCAGAACTTGGGGCTGCTGACAGGAAGCCCACTGGGGTGCCCAGACATGCCCTTAAATATAAAAACAGCAGAGCGGATTCCGCTGGGCCCCCTAACAGAGGAGACCCCCCCCCCCCAGATATAAGCACCGTAGCACCCCCCCCCCCCCCACTGCCTGCTGACACTGGACCCGTTAAGGATGGCAGCTGCCTAGGGAGATCCATGCCCAGATGCCAGTCCTCATCCTGTCTAACCTTTCAAAGGCCTTCTCCCACCCACGAGCAGCAGGCTGGCAGGATGGGGGAGCTTAACCCCGCCACCTACCTGCAGACGCACAGCGATGAGAAGGAAGGAGAGCGCCTGGGATTAGCCGGGAATATCGATCTGACACTCAACGGCATTGGCGTTCCTATTCATTAGGCAAGTGTTCATTGTGTATCAAGTTCAAAATAAAACAAAATTCCTTGATACACATCTGTAGCAAAATGTTGTTAGCCTTTGGCTGTTTTTGTGCTGAGGGTGGATGGTGAAAGAAGTGGCTTGTGAGCTAGCAGGGGTTTGAGTGCGGGATAATTCCATTCCTTTTCCCTCGCCATTCCACACCCTCATGTCCCAGCCCCACCTTAAGGAGAGGGGATGCGCGCATTCCCTGCCATTTCAAAACAGTACCACACACACACACACACACACACACACACACCTCAGCCCGCCTCTGTGCTCACAGGAAGGTCTTTGTTCTCCCTCCGCTCCCTGGACACTGACGATAACACAAACCTCATTTGGAGGCGTGAGGATTGTAAAAAAAAAAAGAAGAAGAGCACTGCAGGGAAAAGGCTATTCGTTTACGGGGGGGGGGGGCGGATATTGGCACCGCGCGTCGACTAAACGGGTTAACCTTTCCAGGAACACTAATAACTTTGCACGGTAACAGCGGCGGGGGCGAGCAAACGGCGCCGGGCGCTCCGTTCTCGAGGCGCCATGTGGCGTCCCCATGGTGACACCCCGTCCTCACACGTGGCGCCCGGGCGATCGGGCTCGGCCCGTTCGGCGACAGCTTCATGGGCGGTGCGGGGGAGCATATGGTGTTTTCCTGGTACCCCCCCTCGCCCATCCCGGCACCTCCTGCCGGGAGTGTTGTAGACACAAAGAGAGGGGCGCCAGCTGCTCCTCAGGGTGACCTTCATTAGTGCAATTAACATGGCCGTCTCTCAGACGCACGCTCGCTGGGCCGGCGCGGCCACCGCACGCCAGGCTTCCATTCAGGCAGGACGGGTTCAGCGAGCGCGGGGATGACAAGCCAGATGGGTTCGGTGGTTTTCATTTAAAAAGTCAGGAAAAATATGACCAAAAAAGTGAAGCGACGTGTATGCTATTGTGCTCTACGATAGTCATAATCCTTCCTAACCCCTAGTAGATGTCTTGAGTGAACACCTCGATAGCACAGTCGCCGACAAAAAGAATAAAACAAATAACAATTCCCCGACAGTGGTGGGCAGCCGAGCCCAGAGCAAAAGCATCGACTCCGTCAACGGTCTGAACTCTTCCTTGAGGATAAGCCCTCCTAAGCTCCTCGTCCCAGGCTGTTGTTGTCGTTGTCAGAGGAGGACCTCACCGGAGGGGCAGCGGTGGCTTTTGACCCATGGAAGAGTGAAACAGTGACCGGTTGAACAGGCTACGGTCTGGAGGACAGAGGGTCCGCTAGTTACGTCAGACAAACACAGTGGGAAGTCGAGTCTCTCTGGCAGAGGTGGGGACACGGTCCTGTCTAGAGGTGAGACGGTGCCAAAAAAGGACAAAAAAACTTCTAAGTGGGGTTTAAATGTGCTGTGGCTAGGAAAGCACAAAGTAATATTAGACAGTATAATCCTTTGAACACACTCATATGTGCATACATAACTGTACTGCTACATGGGCATACCACTTAAAACCACCAACGCATTTTGTGTCATGTCCTCAGCAGAAGTCACCCATCCAGACCTGCAGGGGCACGACAGACTCCATCAACATCAAGGTCCTTGAAAACCGATTCATCGTCACCCCCTAAACAGCCCTCTGAAGAAGGCACCTCACAGCTAAGCCCGACAGAGAGTCTCTCTCTCTCTCTCTCTCTCTCTCTCTCTCTCTCCCTCCCTCTCTCTCTCTCCCCCTCCGCCCCCCTCCCCTTCAGTCCACATTTTTGTTTCTACCCCTGTCTTGGCTGTGTCCATGCATCCTCTCTGTCATCCACAAAGTATAGGGCTCACGGGGGGAGGGGAGAGCTGACAGACAGGACCAACACCAAACCAAGGGGCTGCCTAATTGGTCGGTGAGTGGGGCTGATTGGTAACGACACGGCGGTCTCGATGTCTGTGTTGCTGAGGCTGGAGAGCAGACCTCCTACGCTACAGCTCATCGATCCAGCCGTCCAGCAGCCACTGAGACCACGGGACGGAGGGGCGAGGAGAAGGAGCCACGACCGCGTGTGGATAACTACACATGGATGTCTTCGTCGAGTCTGGAAAAGTCCAGCTTGAGTGGAATAGGAGAGTCTTCACGTTTCCTGGAAACCGGGACATCCTGTCAAACACTTTTAAAAAAATTGAAACGTTGGGAGGAGATAGGAATAATTACCTTAAAACTACATTGAAAGTGGTCCTCTGTTTTGTTTTTCTTATTCTTCCTCTCCATTTAAGTATTGCTCACAAGGCATATAATGGATTTCTCGACGGAGTGCATTATTTAAACTAGGTGTAACCCCCGGGGTCAACTGAGCTCCTTTAAAAAAAAAAAAAAACACCCCACTCGATCGCGTTCGGCCATTTTGTGACCTCAGCCCACCTCGCTGACAGATACTCTGCAACGGCGGCACGGTAAATATGCAGAAGTAGCCGGGTGCCGAGGAGAGAGGCGAGGCTTCCTGTCAAGAGGAGCACTTAACCGCCTTCCTAGAAGAGGCTTAGCTTAGTTGTAAAACGTGACAAAGAAGCAGACGAGGGAAAGGGAAGGGGTGGAGAAAGGACTGAACGCCGAACCCATAGCAACAATCACGGAGGTGACAAAGAGAACGGTACGCGAGGTGCATCCTGCATTGCTTTGCAACGCAACGGGTTTTTTTCCCTTCAAAGTAGCAAGAACAGTAAAGTAAAGGAACGGAAAAGGCAATAACCGAACGTGTCCTGCTAATTCTCTTTTGAGCAAAACCCAAGTTCAGAGGGGCATTTGCTTAAATGGAAATGCCAGTCATCTTTGTCAACTCCTACTTCCTGCGTTCATTCATCACTGCACAGCTAGACCACACTCTGGAGGAGGGTGGAAGGGAATAGGCATGAGAAGGTGCAGCAGAACAGAAGCAGAACAGGGGGAGAGAAATAGACAGATAAATGGGACAGCTTTGCCTAGGTGAAGGAGAGACTATTGATATTTTCCTCACATATTTTAATAAATTTTCTACATATCGTCTTTCTTTTTTTAAGTGCATCATTGTAAGAGCCTGAGACCCCAGAATTTCAATAACAATGACTGCTTCAAGTCACTGTTGTGTAAAGGTCAATAAAAAGCTTGATTCTCAAAACTTGAGAAAGAGAGGACACACAGGAACAACTGAACAGAATAACGGAGGAGAGAGACGAACGGAGAGGGACAGCAGAAAAGACAGAAGAGAGGACACGTCAAGTAAGAAGTAGGAAGAAAAGGAAGAAAATATCAAATATTTTAATGAAGAGCAATTCTAAACCTTTAGTTTAGAGTTACAAGGTGCTGTCCCGCCTAAAACAGAAAACTAGGAAGATTGGAAAAAGATTCATGGAGGAACGCAATCGGAGTCTCGGAGGGTAGCTTCTCCCGACACGAGGGCAACAGCGATAGGAAAAACAGGAGGCCCTTCCTTTGAAGCCGCAGCAGCTGGTGAAGAAGGGAGGAAGGTCTTAGAGCTCAGACTCGCAGATAAACACACTCCATCTTAACTTTCACCACCGCCCTCAGGGGTCACAGCGCAGGAAATAGAATTGCGGTCCGAAAACATGCTCTCCCAGGTCTATAGCCTAACCCAAGATGGGAGTACATCTGGGGTCACGCTCTCCATGCCAGCATCAAATTTAGACTAATTTGTTTCCTAGTAGTGAGGGTAAAATAACCCGGGTCACAATGTTACAACAGCACTGTCAGGTTGTGGGGCTTTTAAGTGAAAAGGGTGACTCTGTCGAATAACAGAGATGGATGTTTGAACAAAGCATAGAGATAACCCCCGAGGTGTCGTGTTGTTTTCGAAAGAGGGGCGTGCCCTCCTGTTTGGTTCCCAAGAATCCCCGCCTGACAAACATCAGCCTTTTCGACGCCGTAACGGTTGTTGTCCAAACACGAGAGACAAATACCGCACTGCATCACACAGCACAATACAGCGAGCAAGAGAGTCGTCTGCCCAGAGAAAGTGAAGCACTGATCTGAGCCCATGGGACGGGTGATAGATGGCCCAGATGGATCGTCTGCGGGCTCATCTCTCACTGACCTGTGGTCAGCTACTGAGCCCATCTTTCCCGTAGAGGAGCTGAAAGAGAGAAGGGGCCCTGGGGTAGGGGTGAGGGCACTTCCATGTACGCAGAGCACGACGGCGCACAGATAATGTCTGTTATCTGAGGTGCTGCTGCAGCGAGACTCACACACCTCACTAACAGTCAAGTCACACTGCTTATCAAAGATATGATGGATGAAGAGAGGGGATCGGTTCACTATTTGATTGACCGACTGGCTACTCAAAAGGTCTGCCATTGATTGGTAGGTCTTTCTAAGGAGTGGTGGGTGTGCAGGGTGAGGTAAGGGGGGGTGACCCGATTATTTCCCCCAGTTTGATCTTTCACCTCGTCCTCTCACAGCTTTCTTTTGAATGAGGAACGTTCCTACTGGATTGTGTAAATATCCTTTGGCAAACATCAAGGGGAACATAATTCTGCCAAAAGGGACTAGTCACTCCATCTTCAGGTCACGCTGACTTAGCATCAGATGGCTATGGCAGAGAGTAATGTGACGTCATGCGATTTATTTGATCCTCTTTTTCCGTTTTCCTGGACCAGGCTTGTGAGATTCCCCCAACAAGGTCCAATCATTCGGGCCTGGGACATCTAGAGCTGTCTGCTCGTATTAGCGGGGATTTGTGGCTCATGGGCCCAGCCAGACTAACAGTGCGGGCGCCCGCCGCGGCCCCGGCCAGACCCCCCCGCACCCGCACACACGCCCCCACACACCCACACCCACCC
>JAVQJS010061753.1:0-39795 GCA_036024795.1 Galaxias rostratus | reverse complement strand
AACAACATGAATAACTCAATGACATGAACCGATCTTATCGTTCAGTTAGTGCCAGTAGTACCTAGTTTGCTAGTTTGCCAACCGTCAATAAATGACCAAAAGTATGACGAAGGAGAAGTTACATTCACTACACGAGATATAGGTAGGAAAAAAATATATATTGAAATGATTATCGTTAGCAGCCATTGCTAGAGTTATTGGCAAAAGGTTTACTTTTGCATTAAACTCCCCTGTATCACTTATAGTGTCGGAGGTCAAATAAACCTAATAAAATCGAAATTATTCTGTGAGGTATAATTTTTACAGATCATTTTTACAGCAAGTGTCTTTCTTTTTAAGTGGTTTAACAGTAACACTTCACAAGCCTTCTTGCTTGAAAGATAACATTTATAATTCACAAATTATTTAAAATCCTTTCAATCAATACCCATTTTTAGTGGCCCATATTTAAACACAAAAAATCAGACAGGGATGAATATATATTTTTACATTTTGTATAAAAATGAACATAGTTTCAATAATAACAACCCTGAGTAGAGAGCAACACTTAGAAAAAGATAAAAACAGGCAAGTGGTTATTATGCAACATACAATAATATTACTTATAAAATGTTTAAACATGATCACTTAATTGTAAAATTTCTTGATGTGCAGTGCAAAATTAATCTTGGAACTTAAAATAGCATATATGATGAGCATAATGTCTTATATTGTTGAAATGCTTGATGGTAGTGTGAAACTAACTGCTACAATAAACTGGTTAGTAGTAGCATACTAATATTCTTGTAAATCTACTGAAAAATTGTGCATTCTCTCCACCATGAAGAAGCACAGAGTTCCGATGAAGCAAAGAATGACCATGACCAGGAGCTGCCATGACAACAGAAAGTAGCCACTGTAGAAGAAAGCTAATGCTGCAAAGATGGACTGTCAAAGAAAAGTACAGTAAATATTTCATTAATTTATTTGTATTGAAATTGTGAATATTTTAAAGTTCACAAAAATTATCACTCAGTTGCACATTACCGTTACAGCTAAGAAAAGTATGTTTAACTTTGTGCACACTTAGCATTACCTGGATGAATTTGAAGATGGCAAATGCAGGTACGCTTTGTTCGGCATAAACATGCCCCAATATGCTATACAATTGTGTATTGAAACAGCTATCCCCAAGTCCAAGTAAGAAACTACACAACAAGGCAATAGACACACTGAAAAGCGGAAAAAGAAGATGGTTTGATGTTTTATTGATATGAGTATATGTTTGCCCGTTGACAAGTCTATGTTGAGATTACAAAACAAAAACCTACCTGGGAGTCAGATATGGCGTGTGTAGTGTGCTGGTTTGTAAAACCATTGGGGCATCGTCTGGGATGTTGAGGAAGATCAGATAGAAGGCAACAAAATGCACTACCATTCCCAGAAAAACCACAGAGGTACGCCTGAAGCGATTGTTCTTACACAGCAGTCCAAAACAACCTCCACCTAATGGGAAAATGTCTCATTTAGAAGAAAATAGTTCAGGTGATCGACAATATGACATTCACAAAAAATCTATAAACAAAGGGTGAATATTAAATACTTGTTACAAAGTAACAGTCCTGCAATATAGCAAGATGCTTAAAATTACCGACTATCTCTCCAACTCCCACCACGATTCCAGAGATCCCAATTAAACCTTTTGCTCTTTCTCCAAACTGTGAGGTAGCCCCAATGCATGTGCCATACACCCCACTGTAAAAGGACAACTCCAGACCTTCAACACAGATGAGAATTTTATTTTTAATAAGGAATATCATTACAAGCTAAACATTTGGCTGTCATGTCTTTTTGCAATGTACTTACCACTATACGCCATGCAGAAGCTCAGTAGTAATATTGTTCTGTTTTTAAGAAGTTGTATTATTGTACCTTAAGAGGAGATCAGAGTTGGGATTTGGTAATCAACAATTTTTTAAATGTAAAAAACACTTGAATATTTTTTCATTATTTTACTTACTGAGTTCTGACTTTAAGTCTTTAACAGCAGTGTTCGCTCTTTGTTTATACCTTCAAATCAAGATTTTCTTCTTATTATATTGTCTAAGGGTGAGTCCAGTTTAAAGTTCAAATCTTATTGATAATAGCTAAACATATATATATATACATAACTACCATATAGCTTAACGTTAAGAGAAACCTAATTTGTAAAGTTACTTAAACTAATTATTGAAAAGAGAAGAAATACGTTTTTACATCATATGGTTTGAAATCAAAGACTGCCCTTCCTCCTGAGAGATTATATCCTCTTGTAGACGAGTCTTTCTCAATGCAAGGAAGCAAAGTGTTCCAAGCACCGATGTTACTAGCAGACCTGTGAAGAGGATTCTTCTACTTCTGTCTTGGAGGGAAACAGAAAAATTAACCATTGGAAAAAAATGTCAACATTAGCACGGTCCTGTCTTTTTGTATCCAACCCAATCCAAATTGCTTTCCAAAACTAAAACATTTTTGCTCTTACCTGATATTTCGGAGCTTCCATTCCAATCCAAATAAATGTAAAGATTGCCAAAAATCATGCTGCAAATTCGAACAATTGCTTAAACAGTGAGCAAATTATACAGGAGGATACTGGTAAAGTACACATTAGCTTAGAAAAAGAGAAGCAATTTAGTGTGACTTGTACTGATTTTAGTCAGGCTACCTTGAAAATGGTGACTGAGAATTTGCTTGAAGTATTTACCTGCACTGTAAGAGAGCCCAAAACATCCCTGTGTTCCTATTAATGGAGGAAGTGTCGGAATTCTCTACCAAGAAATGCCCTTGGGCTGTCCAGAGCACTTTAGTGGGAATGATCAATCATAATTATTTATTTGCATTTCAACATATGTGATAATCATTTGAACTTACATTTTCATCATGTGTTGTGTTTACATTTTATTTATGTTCAGTGAACACTAACTTTAAAATAAATGAATTAAGATACTACCCAGTGAGTGCAAAACATAATTTGAACATTGATTTCTGGTTGACTACTGGTAGATATCACATTTTAGTAAGTTTAAGACCTCCTTTTGCCCTTTTTTCAGCCAGCATGAATGCAGATAAAACATGAACATGTTATAAAACACAAATTTGTGAATAATTTAAATATTTATGTTTATGTGTTGGTTGAAAGAAAAGCGATTTTCAATACTTGAGATATTTTTCACAGAATTCATTGTTAACCGGTAGTCAAAATGTGGTCTACAACCAGATGTAATTTGAGCATGTTTCAAGTAAAATGTCAGAAATGTGTTTGAACCTCCTTTCAGCCATAAAATGCTCACTGCGTTATAATGTGTAGCTTTAAAGACAGACACTATTGATTATTTTTGTAATTTTTTCACTGCATTAGATTAGTTAAGTAAATTAGGTAATTAGAACGCATTTAATGCTCATATATCAAAAGGGCACGATATACATTCATTGAGTGGTTGTGCAGTCAGACTGTGATTTTATAGTGTAATATAATGGATTTTGGTATCCCCCTTCATTCCAGAGGCTGTCATGAGGTCTAACTTAGGAGCTACTGGCAGACGACATAATACAGGCTCCGGTTAGGTCTGTTTGGAGTGGGTTTAAAAAATAAAAAAAAACATGTTTACTGTATTGTCCAGTTGGAAAGGCGTTCAAGTTCAGAAATGGTTCAAAAGGAGAGCTAATTTCACCAAATGAAACATCGGCTAATTGTGAACGTTGATTCAACCTCTCCAAATAGCCAGTCTTGTACACATTTTTACACAACATTTTTTCCACCAAGAAAATGTTCATATCCACTTCAGTTTATCTCATCATCTCAGGCATAACTAGAAGCTAGTCTGGTGTAAACAAAAAAAAAAATCAGTGATTCAACTTTTTTAAAATGTGAAAATTTGTGAATGTGTAACCCTGGCTTAATCCTTTACAATTAAACATGATATTCATAAAAGGGCTATTCACAACATTGCCTCTCCAACTTTTAACAGTGAGACTATGGAGGTCGATTTGTGCCAATATTAAACAATTAAATATATTAAAAGTGAAACACTGACAAAATTAATTTGATGTACAAAACACCAACTACCGTGAAATAAATAAACAAATAAATACATACATGTACATTTAAAAAATTTAATTATGAAATAAATCTATAATCTATAAATGAATCAATGAATAAATAGTTCAATATGTACATAGATGATAAAACGTGTTACATTTAGCAATTTTAGTAAACATTTCACATTTTATTTAATTATTCACTGATTTAAAATTGGCACATTGTTCTCCTTTATATAAAGATTGCAATCAACAGTTTCAATGGTTTTCAGGCTGATTACTTTTTTTTAGTAATAGTTGGAACATTTATAAAATCACCCAATAGCATATGGGTTTAAACAACTTATTTGATAAATATGTGAGAATTAGAAAAGCTGTCCCTAGTGGTGCTGCTTTGAAAACATAAACAGGCTCCTGTTAGTTGCGCACTGAATGATCAGCACAATAAAAATAACGACTTCCTGGTGAAAGCCCATAGTCATAACCCATGTCAGTGGACATTGTACTTACTAGCTGCTCCAATGCCGATTAGTACTGAAGTCAAGTAAAAGGGCCATGTAGATGGGTTGAGGAACACAGCTATGTAGCCACTAAGAAAAATCAATGTTGTAATCAATAAAATGTTTGAATTTCAATATTTATAGAAAACGCATGTGAATACAATGATGCTCACCTGTAAAGGATTCCACTAAAAAACATAGTCAACTGTGGTCCAACTATTGTAACAATAGTGGGAGCAAGTAAATTAGAAAAGGAAAAAACTCCGTAGATGATCCCAAGACTGTTTTGGAGAGAAGAGTTGATTTACAGTACGCCTACTAGTTCGTCAAGTTGATATATAATTCTCGGCCAAATCTGCTATCTACTACATTGTGACACATTTAATGACATTGAAATGTGAAAAACGAAATAAGCCAACTGAAAGCCAACTTGCCTGTGGTAGCCACTTCCCATGAAAGTATCATTTTTCAAGCTTTTAACCACAGTTTGCTGTAGGTGAAATCGTGTAAGTTATTTGCAACGTTCGGACATAAAGTACACAAATAACCTTCTTAGCCACTATATTAACCAAGACGTGACCGACCCATATTTTTAACTAATTATAGAGCATGAGCTGTCTACCCGAAAATGGGGATCACGAGATGTGCCTAACCCAACATTCTAACTCAAAAACAATCATACAGAACCCCAAAGAAGAAGATCATGTTAGATAGAACATTAATAAATAACACATTATTCACAATCTATAGTGAAAAATATGTATTTGAACCCATTGATGCAAAAATAATTGCAGGACATTGAGATGAGTAAGAACTATACCGTTTCTGAACTTACTTCAATGTTTCCACAAGTGGTAAAAGCAGTGAAAATTAGCAGGAATCCTACACCCAGAATGACAACGTTGAATGTCCTTAAGTCTGTCATACTGTAGACTTCAAATCAGCTAATGTTGCTAAACAAATAAATATACTTCTTTGTTGTCCCACTTCATCGTATGTAAACAATGCAACAAAAGAAACAAATCCTGTCAAATCAACTGGTTCGATGGTATCGTACAATTTTGTTTTGTTAAGATCCAACACACTCACAAATAAACAAAATCGTATAACAAAATTCAAGGCAGAAAGTTAGTCTGGTTTAGGACTGGGAACTGTGTTCGCGGACCAAATTGATATGATTGTGTCCTCCCCGTAACCACCTTCTGATTCCCATTAGGGAGTTAGTTAGGTACCACCAGTCCATTTAGAGTTCACATCCTATTTTTATTAGGCCAGCTACTGATTCGCTAATACCAAGTCATAGCTTTAACTCTAACATTGTAAACTATGTATCCCATCCTGTGCTAAATAGTTGTTGTTTTAAAACGTAACAACAAAACGTGCCTTTGTCATGACCCAGTTATTCTACATACGGCCATAATCTTTTCCTGACACAAAAACAATACTTTTATTGACGAACACGTCTATAGGCAATTTATAAGATAATTTCGTGTACTTAACGTACGTTTCTACACATTGAAACGTTGAAAAAGCTCGTTAAAAAAATGCCAGATGACACGACTTGGAACTACGGAAGCTCCACAGTTCAAAAAATATCGTAGCACTCGTTTAACGCTGATACTCATAATTGTACACAATCATCATGGCGACCCATGAGGGTGAGTATTGGAAAAACTAAAGTATAGCTTGTCTAATATTTGTGTAGTTCTCGTCTGTCTCGAATGGCAAATCTGATAGGCATTGAATTGACGTTCTGATATACATGCAATCACAGCTTGCCATCTATTAGGTACAATAATATTTACCCTGACGTGAAAAAGCTAGCTAGTGAGCTAACGCGTTGACCAATGTAACACAGTAAACATACATTTAGCTACGCAAAATTAGCCAGCTAGATCTAGCCAATGAATGCGGCATTGAGCTGATTGTATTTATGTTGTGGCATTTATTTGTCTTCGTGTTAATCAGTTATAAATCAGAAACACCGTTCAGCTGTAACATTACATTAATATGTAACCTTACAGGAAATGTGTATTATAGCTTGTAGTAAGAGGTAAGACACTAGCTAATTTAAGTTATATAGCTAAGTATGCTAGCTAGCTAACTAAATGCCGAATTATGGGTAGCTAGCTTGCTTAGCTGGCAGATCCAACTTAACTAGCTGTTAACTAGAGTTACGTTAACAAGTTAGTTAAATGTACAGATTATCTTGCATGGTCGTCTGCAGTGTCAGTCAAGGCAAAACAATTGCAGTTAAGTTACGTCAGTTTGCTAGCTAGCAAGATAACTATGACTCATCATTGATTTTCACTGTATTACCAGTTTACTCAATGTTAGCCACGACCAAACACTTGCTAATTGCTTATCAACAATAAACATTTATGTTTCTGAGGTAGATTCTTTTAAAGGTCTCAAATTAAACTCAATCATAGATTAAAAATGGCACTTATTTGCCTTATTTATGTTATGAATGTGTAGCTAAAGTTCCAAGTTAACTCGTTTACTTTAAAGTTTTGCACATTTAAAATTTAGTTTACACTTGTAATAAATAATTAGCCTAACAATTGTGCACAATTGTATCCAGGTAGGATGACTGAGAACTAAGGTTTGGTATTTTTTTAATACATATTTTTTTAAGCAGCGACCAGGGATAACTAATAGATATTTGTGCAAACTGTTCAGCTGTTGTCATACTTGCTATTCAATTCATTTGGAGTTCTGGTAGGCTTTATTGGTATGTGGATTCAGACTGTTTGGATTCCACTGGTCCAAGTTGTATTTGTAAGGAGTTTACCACAAAGAATGTTAGGATGTTTCCAACAATTTAATTCAGATTAAATCTACATTGAAATAATGATTCTATGAAATCATTATCTTACACTGCAGAATGTTTGTCGAATAGTAGCATTTTTAAAGTCTGCAAATACAGTGTAGAGTCCTGTCCAGGATAGGGGAATTACATCAGGATGCATTAATGGTTGTGGATTTTTGTTGTTGTTGGGAATTGCAATTATTTTTCTCTTTTTGTTCAGGAAACGATGGAGTAATAATGGAAACTGAAGTAAATTTAAAAGAGACAGAACCACTATGTGACAATGCTGGAAAAGGAGATGTATTGGATCCTGAACAGGTGTCTCGGATAGATGGTCACAACTCTTCAACTCAGGACCCTACTGTAAGCAACGGAGAGGATAGTGATGATGGTAAAGAAATGGTGGATTTAAAGATCATCTGGAACAAAAATAAATATGATCTAAAAATCCCTGTTGATAGCACCGGAGCCAAACTTAAGGAACGAATCCATTCACTCACAGGTATGTTTTCATTCATTTGTATTAGGCTCCGAAGAAGTCACAGCTCACACTTAATATTTTTTTCATGTGACAGATCTATTAATAGCTTGGGTCAGAGATTTAATTATCAGTTGTACTCTATAGATTCAGCACAGTGAGGGAAGTGTCAGGTCACAAACCTAGAGCTAACATCAAATGATTGTCTAAAATCTCTCTCTTTAGGTCTTCCACCTGCCATGCAGAAAGTGATGTATAAGGGGTTACTCCCTGAAGAGAAGACACTAAGAGAAATAAAAGTTACAAATGGTGCAAAGATAATGGTGGTAGGATCTACAATAAACGACGTACTAGCTGTGAATACTCCAAAAGAGGTCATACAGCAAGAAGTCAAAGCCGAAGAAAACAAAAAAGAGCCACTGTGTAGTCAAAAGGTTAGACCATATAAATGTATTTGAGTATAAGTATTTGCAATATATTCATTGCTTTAGTCCCATTGAGTACTTCACAGTTTAAGCTTAAGTTTGAATTAAAGGCACTAGATTGTGAAACTGACTGGTTGACCGATAAATCTGTTTAATTTCAGCAACACAGAAAGGTTTTAGATAAAGGTAAACCAGATGACATAATGCCATCAGTGAAAGGAGTAAAGGTGAGTTAGAAGATGTTAAACATAATTGTTGATTTGTATGTATTTTGGAAAGGATAAATATTTCAGTCAAACATTGCAGCTGTAGTGTTGCACAGTAGCATGGAGAGAGAAGTCAACGGCAGGCACAATGAATGACTTTCTTGTTTCTCCTATAATTACAAGCCAGCCATCTCTCATTTGTTTAATAGGAACGATTACCAACAGTGCCTTTATCCGGAATGTACAACAAATCCGGTGGAAAACTTAGACTAACCTTCAAACTGGAACAAGACCAGCTATGGATTGGAACTAAGGGTAAACTTATGACCTTTCATATTTTGAAAGTTAAATTGAGCCAAAAATGCCAGATCAAACCTTCCCTTTTTCCTACAATACAGAAAGAACAGAGAAGATCCCTATGGGCTCCATAAAAAATGTGGTGACTGAACCTATTGAAGGCCATGAGGGCTATCATATGATGGTAGGTGGTGCTAAGACTGCATAAGTTTAGTTGCGTTTGTATGTTTAGTCAAAACACAATGCAACAAATGCATAAACTTTTAGATATACTTTTTTTAGACTTGCCCAGTCTTCTTTTTTTAGGGTCTGTAGTCTGCCTTAAGCAATGTTTTAAGTTTTTAAGTTGTGTGGTAAGACCATAATAGACATGTAATGCAGTCCAGAATTATTTACAGCTTCCATAAGGGTTAAGAAAAATGCTGTAATAAAAACACCCGTCGCACAGCTTGATCTTAATGTGCCTGCCACTAACGACTATTTCTCTTTCAATTAATCTATTGACTATGATTGTATAAAATATTATTCTTTTTTTTTTTTTAAAGCAGAGAAAAGGGGAAAAACTCACATACAAATGTAATAATTAAGTGAAATTCTCACTTAATTATAATTATTACAGATTTTCAAACATGATCCATTGCATTTATGACATTCCCTACCTAATGAATAGGAAATGTCCTTAAAAAAATGTTGATGCATGTCCCAGCCCATTTTGCACAGACACGTACTGAAACCTATAATCAATATTGAATAAGCCCATATTCTAGCCTAAACATTTTATCTTACAGTTATGGAGTAGAAGTTCTAAAGTAGTGAACCGACATCTCTATGACTTAAGCATAATATGTGTTTTTAGCAGTTGCAGAATATATATAAAAAAAGCTCTAAACCTGTAAAAAATTACACTTAAATTAATATAAAAATATGTATTTAACTTTTCCTAATTTAACATGAATTTCGTTACTGATTCTTTTAAAAATGCAGTTTTTTTGCATGCTTCACTATAAAACAGCTGGATACAGTATTTTTTTGGTCAAACCGCAGATCTTGAGTAGCCTACTACGTGCAGTCTAGCGCGAGCCTATTCGGAGTTAAAGGGTTCCTATTTTGCTTCTTTGAGTTTCCTCTTTCCTTTAGTAAGTTCTACAGCTTTTTGTGCATGTTAAAGGTCTGAAAAGTTACAATGCCCATAGTTCACGCCAAAGGGAGCTACTCTCTCACAGAAAGTACTTCTGCAGAACAGTCTGCGGAGTGTAACATGATGAAAGCTAAAACATTGTTTCAGACAGGGTGAACCAATGGAATAAAAAAAAACCTGTGTTGTTGATTGCAAACTTGTATGCCTTCAACATTCGTTTTGTAGAATAATATTTTGCGGCAAGACTTTGTAAACTGGCTCTAGCTTCTGCTATGGTGCCTGAAACTTGGAATCCGTCACTTTTAAAGACGATTCAAAGTATCTGCCCTCTTGTGCCCTCATGTATACAAAGACATTTTCATGAAAATATGTTTAATATAATATATATTGAATATATGAATATGATATACTTTAAATGAAAAGTGTTTTCTAAAATGCCAGTTGAATTTTGCTGGTTCCAAGATTTAGCTGAGAACTGGACATGTTTATAGAGTATACATGAATATACATTTTGAAATAATCACATTTGAGTAATTTGTAATACTTTTTGTTGATTTATTTTATATAAACATTTAAAAATATTTTACTTGAGTAATATTATTGACTTAAATACTTGAGTCAATTTTAACTCAGTTAGCACAACTTAAGTAGGATTTTTTCAGTGCTCTTTGCACCCCCTGAGACTTTCTGGCAATCCCTCATCCTTAGTAGCACCTGTGTGTTTTCTCTTCAGTTGCTTGATCGTCCATAGTGCTAGGGCTGCTCTGGTATGCCATCAAAACTTTGCCCCTTATTGTTTTGTGATACTTTGAAGTAGGATTTTCATACTTTCAAGCCCTTTGGGTCTTTGGAAACTTACACCAAACTGAACCAATGAATGCAATAAGAGTCAGCTCTTTCGGCTCCCAAACGACTCTACATTTAGTTCCACTTCTGGCTTTGGTAATTCAAACACATTTAGCAATATTTTTGTCTTATGATTGGTATGTGACATAACACGTAAATGATTCAATCTCATTTTACCAAACCTTACAATTGTAATGTAAAAACATCCAATACTAGGTCTAATAAACAGGATTGAACATTTTAATTCAATTACTATCCAAAACACTTATCATTCCCAAAAAAAGTGCACATAAATCTTAACACTGCTATATAACAAATAAATTGCAATGTGCCCAAAATCAGCATCCAATAACTGTTAGTTAGGCCTTAGCCTTTATAACCTTTACTGGGGCCACCATTCAGGGGCACGGGAAATTATATTTTCGGTTTGAATGCTAGATAAAGTGGTAATAATAATAAACCTGGGAAGTATTCACAGCGCTTTACTTTTTCAGCATGTTATGTCACAGCCTTATTCCAAAATAAAGTTAAAAAAGAAAATTCCCTCAACAACAACAACATGAAAAATCTTTTTTTAGTTGAGATTTAAGCAAATTTCCATGCTTTGACGGTCCCAGTGAGCACTGTGGCCTCTATCCTCGATAAATGGACGAAGTTTAGAACAACCAGGACTCTTCCTAGAGCTGGCCTGCCGTCTACGCTGCGCAATCAGGGGGGAGGGCCTAAGTCAGGGAGGTGACCGAGAACCTGAGGATCGCTTTGTCAGAGCTCCAGTGTTCCTCCGTCGAGAGAGGAGAACCTTCCTTAAGGACGACTTTCTCTGCAGCAATCCACCAATCAGGCCTGTATGGTAGTGTGGCTGGATGGTTGCCAATCTTTAATGAAACGCACATCGCAGCCTGTCTGGAATTTGCCAAAATGTACCTGAAGGACTCTCACACCATGAGAAACAAAATGATCTGGTCAGATGTGACAAAGATTGAACTCTTTGGTGTGAATGCCAGGCGTCATGTGTGGAGGAAACCAGGCACAGCTCATCACCAGGCTAAAACCATCCCTACAGTGAAGCATGTTGGTGCAGCATCATGCTGTTGGGATATTTTTCAGTGGCAGGAACTGGGAGAATAGTCACGATAGAGGAAAAGATGAATGCAGCAGAGTACAAAAACATCCCAGATGAAAATCTGCTCCAGAACGCTTTTGACCTCAGACTGGGGCGACTGTTTGTCTTTCAGCAGGACAACAATCCTAAGCACTAAGCCAAGATAAAGGAGTGGCTTCAGGACAACCCTGTAAATGTCCTTGAGTGGCCCAGTAGGCGTACAGATTTGAATTTGGAGAGATGTGAATAGGGCCGTGCACCGTCGCTTCCCATCCAACCTGATGGAGCTTGAGAGGTCCTGCAAAGAGGAATGGCCAAAACTGCTATGTGTGTGCCAAGCTTGAGGTATCATACTCAAGAAAACTTGAGGTTGTTGTTGCTGCCAACGATGCATCAACAAAGTATTTAGGAAAGGGTTTGAATACTTATGTACATGTGATTTCTTAGTTATTTATTTTAATAAAATCTCCCAAAACCTTTTCACATTGTAATTATGGTATATAACATAACATAGGCCATAACAAAACAAAATGTGGAAAAAGTGAAGGGCTGTGAATACTTTCCGGATGCACTGTGCGTAGGTCCTACATCCATCGCTAATTGTCAAGACATCAAGGCAACATCGGACAGACATGGCTCGATCTCCGTCGGAACTTCCAACCAGTGTTTTAAATAAAGCCATTACTTGAACTTTTAAAAACAGCAAATTTATTTAAGATAAGTACTTAAGTCCCTACTTATCTAATTATTTAAGTAAAACATCATAACACTTTATAGAAAAGTAGCCAAGCAGAAGAGCAAACAACTATAGCAATGATTGACTTAGGGACTATACGAAGTGGAGTAATGTCAATATATAATTAATTATTTAAATTAATCATTTATTTATGTTATTAAATTGATTAATATTCTGTGTGCACATACTTTCTGTGCCGATGATGGGTTTCCTGTTCATCAACTGTCTAAGTCCCTCACATTCAAGTTCCAGTAGATATGCTTTCGGAAAGACAGCACTTATAAGGTCATTTGAGATTTAGACGTCCAAAACAACAAATATGAAGGGGATAGTTAAAAAACAGTAAAAAAAATTGTGATGGCACAGTAGACGAGTAATTTATGTAAACAGTTAAGTGTGAATGAATAAAAAAAGAATGAAACACAAATGGACAACTTAAGAGACTGCACGGCCTTCCCTCAAGTATCCAAGATTTGGACTTGGAGTTTATTAGTATGTTTCATTACATTGAAGGTGTTTAACTTCAGCAGATCGATTAAAAGCACACCATTATAGAAGCCCTACTTTGTTTGTTTAGCAGTAGTTCAGAATCGTTCTGAAACCAGACAAACAAAAGAGCAATGACTTGATAGCCAAAATAGCATTGTTTGTTGGTTGATCTATGTGAAACAAGGCATCATGACATATGTACTGAAGTTGAATTTGAATGTGAGGTGGTAAAATATTTTTAAGACACAGCTTAGTTTTCTTACACAATACTTTTACTCAATACTCCAGAAGGTTTCAATGATGATTAGATGTACGAACGTTTTGACTTTTCTGTGAGAAATGACAATCCATAGGTTTAAAGATGAACAATAATATACATTTTAATGTGTTAAAAACCACGAGGTGCACTGGAAGACAATGGACCCTTATTAAACAATCATATTTAGCTATTGCTGATGGCCAATCATGGTCAGCCATGTACCAATTTTTTATAAGGTCTTCTGAACAATTTCAGGCAGATCTATGCACCCTGAAGAACCTTATTTGTAGACTGCTTTGGGATGAAATGCGTTATCATGAGCGTCCATGGCCGGTCCAGATCGTTTTGCTTTGGGTCCTTGGAAAAGGATTGTCAAAAAGCCATCTTGTGCATGCAATCAAATAGTATTAAGCCTGTCCGAGAGGTCTCAGAACAGAAAAGACAGTTCGGCAGAGGCAAATGCAAAAAAAAAAAAAATTAGGGTCTGTATTGCTAAAAGTAAATATATGGATCAACATTTTGGATTAAATTGGTTAAAAAGTACTGTAAATTGGACAAAGTAGGGATGAAAGCGTATGAAAACAAATGTTATTCTATTGTTCACTATTGATCAGTCAACAAGCTTCCCTTCTGCCTAATAAAACAATGTCAATTTATATATACAGACCTACAAATATATGCAAAATGTCACTAGCTTTGATGATGAGGACATTGAGAAGCTAGTTCAATTGAAGAAAAAAAAAACATATTACAGATTCATAAGCAAACCGTGATAATTGTGTGTGATTCAAATAGTCTTGAATCAATCCCACATCCATTTACACGTCCACTATCATTAGGCAAACCAAAATGTTAAAAAACCAGTTGTAAAAACTATATATGGATAAATTACTGGGATTCACACAGCAGCATTAATTGGAACCCAACTGTAAATGTTTATTTTGTTGTTCACAGGAATAGCTAACGTTACGCTTACAAATTGTGTGATGTACTAATGTAATGTTCACAAAATGTGTTACTTTTTTTAAGTTGGTCTTCTGGAGAAAGAAGAATCTTACAGTAATTTGAAAACTG
Organism: Galaxias rostratus; assembly: GCA_036024795.1. Lineage (NCBI taxonomy): Eukaryota > Metazoa > Chordata > Actinopteri > Galaxiiformes > Galaxiidae > Galaxias > Galaxias rostratus. The sequence continues at coordinate 25,377 of JAVQJS010061753.1, read as the reverse complement.
TTGGATATTCAAATTTGAACCAGCTGGCTCGTACCTTGAGTGACCGCAGTCCGATAGCTGGCCTAGTACATCGCACACTTTGAGTTTCTGGGTGACGTACCAGTTATGCTGACCCATGAGGTAGAACTCGATGCAATGCCGATGTTTCGATGTTAGGCCAACGTTGTCCCAACATGTGTGTTCTTTGAGACACTGTTTATGTTAGACATTAGGCTAAGTTAATTTACAAGGGAAATTTTATTTTGTTTTACGGTTTGTGTAATGCGTTTCTGTTCTTCTTAAATGTATGTATGTATGCATGTATGTATAAAAAAATATATTGGTCTCTCTGGTAGCCAGCTCTCATCATTATTTTAAAAGAGCCTGTTTATAGGGCCGCCTCGTTCACAAACAACACATCCCTAATTGCGGCTGCCCCAGCCTAAAATCTTTACCAAAGTAAATGGGAAATGTACATTATTTGCACTTTTCATCTGCATTACATTGTTTTTGCCCCATCAAACAATGATGATATTTGTTTTTAACAAACTCTTGCTTTTTGTTTGACTTTTTCAGGCGTTTCAGTTGGGTCCAACAGAAGCTTCACAATATTGGATTTATTGGGTGCCTTCACAGTTTGTTGATGCAATCAAAGACACAGTCCTTGGAAAGTGGCAGTATTTCTAATGTGCCTATTTGTGACTATCAGAAACTGGGAATGACAAGAGGATCATAAGGAAATTTGAACAGGATAAACCAACAAAGTTAGAGGAACTTCACCATGAAACATGAAGCATACTATAAAAAACTGAAGGATGCCTACAGACTAATCATTTTCTTATGGGTTAAAGTGCACTAAGTGGTAGCATTATGTTTCTCAGCCCAATTAATTGTTCAAGGTTTTGTGCAAGCCCAAGGGAAAACGGTGAAACAATTGTACAGAATTGCTAATACTTTGACTCAGTTATTCTTAAAGAAATAAAACTTATTTAAGGAAAATAACGTACCAGGATTTTTTGTTTCTATAATCTTGGAAAAAGTGTATTCCTATACAAACTTAAAACAATAGAAATATTTGAATAAGACATTGCCTTTTTAGGAAAATATAATTGTTTTGTGGACTCATCTTTGCGTGTAACAGCTCTAACACAATTGAAAAATAAATTGATGATTGTGTTAAGAGTAGACACTGAAAGCAGTGCTTACCAATAATAACAATGTCTTTCTTTGGATATACTTCCCGCAGTTAAGGGTAGGATACAGCAAAACCTCTAAATGATTTAAAATCACATTGCACATGGTGTTAAACTTTGTTTTGTATTAAATTGGACATGGAAGATTTTGTAATGTTTAAATTTGGATTATTTTAAAACATATTTGTTTCCTTGGTCTCAATGTAAATAATTGACAAATGAGTTCCCGGTGACTTTATTTTCTTAATTGAGGGAAGATTCAAGTGTACCGCTCAACCTATTCACAGTAGGGGGGATCTTTTGAACCCTCTGTCATTTCACAATCACCTGCCTATAATAATCAAAAGTTTTTTGTTTAAATATAAATTAGCTCTATAATCCGTTCATAAACGGTTATGAAATTGGCCCGCCAAGATCTTCCAGGAACTCTGACATAAAAATGTATCACGTGATAATCAAGCGTTTGAACAAAACTTCCTTTGACGCAACTCTGGCTTTGAGCAGACTGCTAGCTAGCATTATAGACGTTACCATTACAATCACATTTAGTTTCGAAGCTAATGACAATGTTCACAAAAAATAAGCCCGAAGGCAAAATATTGCAGTATTCTTTGTCCGGGCTGCAATAAATGTATTTTTTTTTCTCGGGAGAACTATGTCGGAAACACAGATACACATATTTGTTTTGTGTATCGGACAACGATACGTTTACAATAACTAATACGCGTTGACACCTCCGTCCAACACAAACCAGTACCTTGAAGCTGAAGGGAGGAAGTTTTATGGATACTATAAAGAAAATTGGCGTCGATAAAAGCCGACCCCCTCCTATCAAACTTCTTTCAAGTCAACTTAGGGAATGCAGTGATTGTAGTAGTGGACCAAGTGGCAAGGTTGAATGTAAAATTAAAAGACTGGGGGACGGTAAGCCTACCTCATTGGGAGTTTCAATGGTTTGGATGCAAGGAACAGTGCTGGAAGTTCACTTAGATCGTAGCACTGTGCTGCTTCTAGACGAGACAGGTACTTTTGAGGTTAACGGAATTAACGCTATCCCTAAAGGAAAACCGTGTTTGTCTCAGGGTAAGATAAGTCTTGATTAGTCATTTTTATTTGGCCAGAACTAGCTTTACGTACATTTTATACGGATTTACAGCCTACTGTGCATTTAATAAGTACCATGTACAGCTGAACAAGTGTATTGGTACAATGCAAACGAAGAATGAATACAAGCAGATATAATGGAACAAGTACGCCGTTAGATTGAAAGCCAGATTTTCAAGCAAGGTGTGCAGAAACTCAATTGTAGTCATGTTGTTTTCTCAGGAAAGTACGTCATGGTTATGGGTGTAATCCACGCTGTTTCTCCAGAACCCATCATCCGAGCGGTAAAAATGGCAGACCTTTCTGTGCGTGGTGACATTCATAGAAGCACGTGGAAGTTTGAAGTCGAAGAACTCCAGCAAATCTTACCATGACTCGAAAATGCACATGAATTCCAAGTGAGAGCTTGGTTTTAAGGAAATATCTACTGCATAATAATTGTCATTATTTGCTACACAACTAATTCTCAACTAGTTTATTAATTAATTTGTCTAAACATTACGATCGTTGCCCCCCTCACCAGCCCGTTTTAGGTCATGGTTCTAGGCGAGGGGAACTTTTATCCAATAACGGGTAGGAATAAATGACTGAACCACTGTTCAATGGGTTTATTGCATATCTTAACCACTTTACCAAACCGGCAACTTTCAAGAAAAGGAGAAAGCCTTCTTTTGATTCACTTCTTGACCCCAAATACGCGAATATTACAACTTTGCTAAAACTTTGTAAATTCTGCGTTTAATCTCAACATTCGATACAATAAACACATCGGAAGCCACATGGATGCATACATAAAAAACAATACTGGGCCAGCAAATCAGTTGAATACAACATGGGAGACAAAAGCAACACCTACTACTAGGCCACATTTTCGATTAACTACAACATATCTTATCAGTATGCCTATTAGATAAGTTATTGAGACTCACAATGTGTATTGGCTAGGGTGAGTATCCATTGAAAGATAAGTTTACTAACAAGACGACATGGCAAGACATGCAAGCCAGACATCAGAAAACGTCTGCATGAGTAACAGTTAAAGACAATATTCTGATAAAAAAATTTATTGGGTTGCTAATGTTACAAGCTAACTTGCCATAACTAACTTAAACTTGTACAGTGAATCATAATATACAATCTATTATAAATATTGTCAAAAAAACAATGCTACTGTTAATATTGTTTATGATTATCTATCCATGAGTAATTTGCTAACAACGCCTGCTTTACAAGCATATTTTAATGTATTAATGCCGCACACTTAATGGGAAGGTCATTAAGGACGGCAAGTTGGCCATCTTGGCTATGCCTGTTATAGCCTTTTGTAGATCCCAACAATGTTGCTGCAGTTTGGGCAACGATGTGTCACATCCTTCAAGCTCTCCACACAGAAAGGAACCAAGCAACATCCATAGACGCAACTACAAAAAGAAGACGTGACCCATATGAAATTAGATGTCAGTGTTACATAATATCCTTGCTAAGAACTACGGGGGTCATTACGGAGGTGTTTATTATGGATATGTGTAATCCTACCCCAAAATGAGCATGCCAAGACAAGCAAGCCATGTCATTGTTCCAGAGGTATGTTCAAGATGAGTGACAATGCATTGGGCACAGGCAGGGCACTGTGTTTGCACTGGCAGACTTCCAAACACCCTTGGCTGCACATAAATTGTCTGAACTGAGAATGGAGAATGTTAAACAGTAATCTGTAAAAGAATTTGGAGAAAAGCACTGACCAAAGCTTTATGAATACCTACAAACCAGGCTACAGTATAGCAACTAAAATACATTTTTGCGTAAAGGGAACCGAGGTCTTGATAATTATCTAACCACTAATAAAGTAATTAAGGGTTTATACAAAATAAAGTAGGCTACTTACTAAGTCTAGTGGGAACATTTTCTATCAATGCCTCTTCCTACATTGCACAACACCTGGAATTGATGTATATGACAATACGAGACAGTTGTTGCATGTGTGAAATCAAAGGTTTTTACCTATCACATTGTTTGCCTGTAGTGGGGAATATACTGCTTGTGTCGGATATGGTTGCTGTGTTGTCTTGACGTATGCAGGAGGGAGGCCTGGGCCCTGTGAGTACTGAGGACTCAAATCACAAATAGCTTCTCCATAGGAGGGTGGCTGGAGATTATCTTGAAAATATGGAGGGGCACTTGCCATATCAATTAACTATGAGAGGGAGAGAAAAGCATGGAAATTTAACCAAAGTTGTTATACAACCATTTGACCAACATAAGATGTGGCACATCTTATATATTTAGCTTATATTGATATTACGCATACTACTACAAAACCCAGTACACCTTTTTTCTTTTGGCTTGCTTATGCTTGTTTTACAATATTATAATGACTGTGGGTATTAACATGTTTAGTTTAATGTCACACTGCAGCAGAAAAGTCGCAACTGGTTATTTTAATAGCAAAGATGCACTGTCCGTAAATTAAAATTAAAAAGTAAAAAATCGCCATCAACTTGAGGGCCTTAGTATCAAGTTGCCCTCAGCCTGAACGCATTTGTGGCTCGACAGTAGCATTGATTGTCACTTGGATACGTGCACTGACAGATTCCAACGGCTAATGTTTAATGTTTAAAATTGCCACGTTAATCCCCATTTTCATATATTACTGGTTTTCTTTTTAAATAAATAAAATCTCGCGTAATCAACCTTTTTAACTTGTACGGTTTTCGAGACTTGACAAAGGTGATAAAGCTCTAATTGGTGACAACAGAAAAGCGTGGTTTAATAGGCTTACAAGGAAGTGATTCAAGGAAGTGATTGTTTTTAACAATGTTATTTTATAACATGTTAGTGTAGTTCCTACCTTGGAGAGTCCACCAGTTCCAACAAATAAGAGTAACTTTCAGTCTGTAATACACACTCTTTTTCGTCGTTAGTGAGCTTTGTCCATCAGGTTAACCTAAACAAGTTACCTGTTCTTCAACATATTTACTAAACTTCCGGTTATCATTTCAAAGCAAAGGTTGGAATGTAGATTTGTCTTTATGTGTACATACAATTATGGAAGCCTACTGTTGGTTTGCTTTGTGTTGTTTTTTTCTTCAATTGTCTGTACTACACCGAGTAGACGCTGAGCATCTTTTGTACAGACAAAAAAGCACACAAGATCGACAAAGCCAGTTCTGAGCCTCTGAATTTGCAAGTTTGTTAAAGTTACTGACAGTTAGTTAGTGATGTTGTCCAAATTTAGAATGATTTCCACATTAATGCAGGAGTGTCAATCCTTGCACAATGTTTAAAATACAAGTGTCAAGGACGTTACACATCCCTCTATTTATTTATCTACACGGTTATATATTTTGCAGGTGGTATAGTACGTTTAAATTAATCCATCATCAGAAAGACATAAGGTAAAACTGCAGCAAAAAGTCTAAGGCAGCTAGGTGGTAACCACAAATAATTCAATTAATAGTTAGCGTCAATTGATCGATTATCCTCGAGTTCTAAAACTCTGAGATTTTTCGTCCCATATACTGACAATCAGCAGATAAAATACCCATAATCACAAAGAACTATACCACAAAAGAAAATGTAATGTTACGTTACAATTTTATCAGGTATTTTCACAAATCACAATATTTACTTTTAAGTTCCTAGAATACCTTTCTGCCATCTAGTGGCAAATACTTTTAATAGCAACAGTTCACCATGAGTGATCTATTAAGCGGTGACAACAGCAATCAGTTGAAAAAGACAAAGGTTTCAAATTTAAGCTTCAGAACAAAAGTGGCAAAGCAAAAATGCCATTAAAATAAAATTTCTAATGTTTACCAGGAGAGGCATAATTTGACCTTTTAGAGCAGTCAAATCGTTTGTCTAGAATGTATGCTAGACAAACTTACTTTATCTCACACATGATGGTTCCAAAGCTTAGAGTGTACCAACTTACTTTAGCAGGATGTTGATACAAATATTTTGAATACATTGTCACTAAACATGGAAATTATTAACAATGTGTACAAAATCCTTTTATTCAGTTTTGGTGCCATAACTTTTCTAAACACCTAAAAACAAAACAAAAAAAAACCTTTAAATGGGAGAAAAACATGAAATTACATGTTGTCTGAATTGGTTAAGGATATAGACCCATTGTTTACCGTTAATGATATAATTCAACCCGAATCCATGCCATTTCTCATGTTACTTCCCAATTCCCTCATTATCAGCCAAGCAATCTTACTGACATCTGTTTTTGCAGCACATTTCAAATTGGCTGAAAAACAAAAACTAGCATTTTTGACATTTCACAATAGCTCCACCAGCGTGCTTGCATGCGACAGTCTAGTGACCTCAAAACTGAGATCAGAGGTCCTCTCTTTAGCTCTGCAGAGAAACCCAAGGCGGACCAAATTTACAGCATTTTGTCAGATTGTACTTGTAAAGTCACAATATTACCACAATTTATTTAATATCATTTAGCAGAAAACTGTATTTGCCGAAGTCGTTATCATTTGTAGCTATAAGGTGGTCTTTTCTTGCTTTTGCAAGTTTCATTAGAAGGAATTCCCTGCGTTCTATCCATTCTTTCAGTTCATCATCTCCGTGAGCCAGCTTACAGGGAATGCTACAGGTGCCCAAGAGGTACCTGTGGAAAATATGTGGCATTTACCATTATCAATCAAACCTTCTCAGATATCAACTTATCAGGTTTTCATAAATAGCAGACTTTACCTGTCACAAACTTTAAAAGTGCCTGTAGGGAAGCGATACTGCCAGCAGTTCTGATCCTCTTCTGAGTTGAACACCTTCTCTTTGTGTTTTTCTGAAGTGATGTGCTGCTCCCATTGCTTGTCACTGTTGCAGTTTTTACCACACATCCAACAGTGACTACCAGCCTAAAAATTGTTATCAAAACATTTTGTATTAGTGAATGTGGTTCATTGGCATAAAAAATGGTTATAGAAAATAATCCTTCCAGGACTTAAAAAATAAATAAATAAATAAATTATTTGCTTGACGATTCAAAACAGATAGCTAAAGGTAACTTACTACTTCTTCAGCATAGTCTGTTGGCATGTGAATCTGCTTCTCATTCTCTCTTGTGGCAATGCTAGATGTCCGCTTACCCCAGCCAGGCTTTTGAGACTGCAGCCATTCATCATACAATTGTTCCATGTCTAGAACTAAAAAACAAACAAGACAAAAACAGTGTGCATTCTTGATGTCTGATTTGGTGCGCAAGTGATCAAATACAGTACACCGTAGCATAAAATGTGTTTAATACAGTAAATTAAGAAAATCTGTTTTTAAAAAAAACATACTGTTGTTATCCTTCATGTACGTCCATAAGTCCCGTTCCTCTGTGCTGTGAGCAAAAGAGCAGTTCCCAATGTACTGGCACTTTTTGCCAGCTGTAATATGAGTACAAACCTAGAAACGAGTGAAAATAGTGCCAGGAGCATTAAGCATTTCTATTACAATACAAAAAGAAAACAGTTGGTTGAAGTAAAGATTTGCTGCACATTAATGTGTTGGAAAATGACCATGCACATACTTCAAAATTAGATGGGAGAGGCTTCTTGGTTGGAACTGAACGAACGGTGGTCCACTTTTTACGCTCATTTGAACTAACTAGTACCACTCGCCTTTCTTTAGACCACCTGAAAAAGATCAGTCACAAAAGAAAATTTGTTTTTATGTTTGTAGAATCTTTAAAGGCCTTTGGACACATGTTTTTGAGAGAAGTAGCTAAGATACCTACACATGTCTGGCCTTGGCAGTACAATACTTCTTGGTCTTGTCGGCCTCAGAAAGTTGGCCATTTCTCCAACATTGACCACACACAAAGAGCATCTTCAGATTTTGGGGTCCAAAAGTTCTCTGGAGAGTGGGCAATTGCTGTACAACAGAATTTATTATTTTCAGTAAGCCACCAAGCATATGCTCAAGTAGAATACCACTGGAGCAATGCATACCACAATGGACTCACTAAAAACATTACAATACAATAAAGGCAAACCTATTTGAGTTTTCATTTCACAGTGTACCCGTCTATTAAGCGTATAACATGCAAAGTGGATGTGACTGAGGTTTGACTTTTTTCCCCCATTATGCATTTGAAAAGAAAATGTATTAGTTAAAACACTAATATTTCATACCTGTGTACTAAGCCCGTTCTCAACGGTCCAAAACTTCTTGGCCTCTTCAGCAATACTGTCATGAGTGCTCCCTAAAATATAAAATGAAAAAAACTGTAGGTTATTCTTACAATCATCCTGGTAAACCTAGGCAGAGTTGCTCATTGGTTCTTTCAAAGGTACCCTCACCATGCTCATGTTGGAGCATCCAGACTTTCAACTCTATAAGGCTGTGTGCAAAGAGGCAGTCATCCTCACGAAAACAGCCATAGCGCACCTCATGGCGACAGAGGTCCAGCTGATACTCCGGACTGCAGGGTCGAATTTTGGAGTACCTCATTGTGTTGTCCTTCAAAACGTGAACCAGGCACCTAACAGAACAACAAAGGAGCAATTAGGCCCTTTACAAGCGATCTACATTTCACTAATCAATTCAGGATGTGGTCTAAGTGAAAATATTACCCTTTAGAATTTGCCAAAATGAATATAAGTTAATGGATTATACTGTAGTAGTGTAATATTAAACATGCATTGTTGGCCAAAAAAAATTTGATTTAGAAGAAGAAGATTAGGAATATGTTTGTTTTCAAGTAGTAATCCTTGGATTTTCACCCTGGATGTTTCACATTAAACATGAGTGCTTACCTATGTTTTTCAAAGTTATGCTTTGTCACTGGGTGAGAACAAAGGGAAGGACTATCCTTATTGAGTTTGCTGATTATTCTGGGCTTGTGATCAAAACACACCTAGGATTAAATCATACATTTTAGAGATAATAATCCTATGGAGTAACCAAAAATAAACATCACTTATTCCATCTTCTACTAAAGATGGTCTAGCTGGAACATATCTGTGACCATTATACTTCAAACGATGGAAATGGACAATGCCCAGACAGCCCATTCTGCCACACCCACACAATTGCTGCTGCCACTAAATCTGTGTTGAACCAGAAACCTTACAGGGGCTGCAACTAAGGCTATACATGACATTTGACTGCTCTTTAGGTAACATTGTATGCAGGCAAGTTTTTTTCAAAGCATTTCACAACTAAGACATTGTAGATATGTTGAAAAACTAAATAGCACAATAAGACAACTGTTGAAGAGGAATGCATGTCAAAAATTGGCACTGTTTTCAATTTAACATTGCCAGATTCAACCTTACATTGTTCTTATTGTGCCATGTGTTTTATGTACCATAATGCTGTGTTATGACAATTGTAAGTTGAGTTAACTGTCTTGTTATAGTGTTTGCATGCAAGACAACGGTACTGTATATTATGAACAACACAATACAACATGGCGTTAAGAAAGCAAACAGTCACTGCATCACTCACTCCACAGAGGAACATGAATATTCCATGGTGTTCCTGGAGGATGTTGGAGACCGTCATGTTGACCTTACAGTTGGCCCCAAATGGATCAAAAAGCAGATCCCTGGATATAAAACCTTTTCGCTCCATGGACCAAACATCAATCTCTTCTTGGCAATATGCAAATGTGCAGTGACCAGGGTACAGACACTCTTCTCCAACAGCGACTTCTACAAAATAAAAGTAATACAACAATATTAGTAAACCAATACATTCGGGCGAGAGCTGTAAACCTCATTTTAGGTTACCTTTGCAAATGTAATATGGTCCAACATATTGGTTTTTAGTTGGTCTGGGTCGAATAAGTTTCCATGATTGATCTGGAAGATGCTTAATTCTTCCAAGCAATGCATCCTTCTTGCACACGTGATCTTTAATGTGTAGCGTGTAGTCCATTACACCAGGGCCTGATGAAGAATTAAAAACAAATTACATCTCAAATAAACATTTAAATGTTGAACCCAAATGTCTCCTATTTCACAACCCGAAACACACATGGTTATTATTTGTTTAGAAACACAATTTGAAAAAAACTTTAAAACTACATTTGCGTATCTGCATCCTTGAAAATATCCGTAAATATTTTTGGGGGGAATGATTGGAAAGTAAAAAAAGGGTAGTTATGTAAAGGATTTACAGTTACTATCGGTTGGCTATTAGAATAACCAATGAAATCCATTCCAATCCAACAAAACCGCTCACCATTTTTTAGAAAGCAGACGGAGCATGCTTGTTTGAATTCATGAGTTTCAGCCAGGGGATTTTGGCCCAAATCCACAGATGACAGGGTTTTCCTATCAGGCATACCAACAGCCATCCCCATAGGTTTGTCATTGTTTAACTAAAATATATAAATAAGCAATAATGTTAGGTATACATACAACGCATTGAGGAAGCACTCAGATCCCCTAAACATTTCCACATAGTTACATTACTGTCTTATTCTAAAATGGATATGAAAAAAATCTTCTTATCAACCCACATACAAACAATACCCAATACAGTGGCCCTGAAAGGCAACGTAAGAAGCCCATGCAAACAGAAAAATAATAAGCATAAGCAAACATAAGCTAAATAATAAAACAGCTATAAAAAATGACAAAATGAGCAGCTGTTCAGAAACACTGTGTAAATTCAGACATGTAAATATGATATTATTTTTATAAATGTGCATACATTTCCACAACCTGGTTTTCATTTTGTCTTTACAAGGTCTTGCATGTTGACTAAAAAGATGATTTTTGATATCATCCATAGAATACTTTCTGAATGTACAGGACAACAAGTAATACTAAATAACATTTTTTTCCCAAAATAATAAAAGGCCACATGTACCTGTTGTTTGAATGAATGCTGACCATATGCTGAAAGAGTAATAAGTTATTAAAGCAACACAATTTGAGATCAACATTTGTTTGAGCCTGCAACTGTTTCCTGCATCATTGTTGTATAAACAAGAGTACAATAAATATAACGCAATCAATCTAGATATTTCCAATTTCCCTTTAATAAATATTTAGCTTTTTTGAGAATCCAATTTATTTCACAGTGTGTGATGTTCATACAGACAAGCTCAAAATGCTTTTTCTCTACTTTGTGCTCAGACTGTAAAATTAAAAAGGAAAAATGTGCATCTGTCCTTGAAAAAAATTCCAGACCCGTACCTGTCTGAGATCCTGTTATGGAAAGACTATCCAGCGAATCCAGTGTTGAGTTAAAGGAGTCATGACTTGACTCTGGCTTGTGAAAAGGGGGTGGCAAATTCACTGTGCATGTCTGTTTCATAAACTGGCTGATGATGGATGGCATATTCACAGTGTTATCCAAAGAAATCGGCCTGTTCATTTTGGGTATGACCTAAACAAAGACAGAAAATTCAAATGTGTGCATTTTTATTATCAGAGTTTCATTAGAAATTGGCCAAGATGTACAAAAAATATAAATCATTACTATTCATCATGAATTATAAAAAATATTTTAAACCTGTACTTACCAGAGAAGATTCAGAAGGAGCTGCCTGGTCCAGTAGGTCATCCAAGTCATCCCCGATGATTTCTGGATCGTAATCCAGCTGCATTTCTAGCAGTGGGTAGGAATCACCAGATCTAACACCATTTACAAAGTGGGGCAACAAAGGCATAGCCACAGACACAGGAACAGGTATCGCAGGTACTGGAGTAAATTCAGGCCTTTCCACATGGTTTGATGAGGCAGGGGGGATTGTCAAATTGAGAGTGGCTTCAACCACACATGTGCTTTTTGGAAACGTGTGCACGTCAGTGTCTGGTACAGGCTCCTTAGCTGTGACAGGCCCTGAGCCACTGCTATCTGGACTGAACCAAGGTGATTCTGAAATAAATGAATGTCAAATATAGAAAGAAAATTCGGTTTTATGATTCGTGCATCGCTCGTATATCTACTTGCTTCCCATAGAAAATCTATAACATACCTGTTTCAATATCTTCCACTGAAGGTGATCCTTGAGAAAGCTGAATAAACCACACAGAAAATGTTAATGACATTACAGCTGCAACAATGCTTAACATATATCAAGTATGATCAGTATAATAAAGGCTCATTACTTGGTCTCCAGATGTGCTTGAACTATCTGATCCATGTAGCACATTTGAAGAAGGCTGGGAAAATAAGTTGATCCATTATATAAAATGATGTTATAATTTTTGATTCCAAACTGTGAATTAAAATGTATATTCCTCTTGGGAACATAACCTACCTTACTCCGGACATATGCTTTTCGGATTTTCAACCCCAACATTTTGGCAAGGTCCTGAGTCAACTGTATGACATGGGGATCCTGGGAAACAAAATCCACAAACAATAAGTCCTAATCAATCAGGATGAACCCTAGGCACAAAATGGAGAGTCCCTGTAGATGTGCTGGTGGAATAAATTGCCAGTTGAAATTCCTAGAAAAAATATTATTTGACCTTACTAGTATTAGGAAAATAGTTGAACTGCCTTTGGATGGTAACCAGAAGTAAAAATTAACCGCTCTGAGATATGTTAAGGGTATACAGTATGTATTAGAGATAAAACTTGTTACGGAACTTTTAAAGTATTTTACCCATGAATGTTCGTTATGTAATATAGTCCTGACATTTTGTACGAATTATTGAAACTTAATTAGCGTTAATCGTTGTTTTGTTGACTTCTAGGTGAAAAAGTAGTTAGTGTTTCAAGAACAGTGTATATACGTAGCGCGTAGTGTTCAATCATGGCTGACAATGTTGGAGACACAGAAATCATATCCATTACTTTTTGCTTGCTAGGTACAAATGCACAAATAATAATTAATGACAAGGTATGAAAAATGATTGGTTTGTGCTTACCTGAGGCACTGCAAAGGAACACTTTGCAATTGCTTCATAGGCGGCCTGGTGCCTTCCCATTTCCTTCAAGGATTTTGCTTTCCTGTACCAAGCCCTATAGTTTTCCTCATTTAACTGAAGTGCCTTCTCACAATCCTCTAATGCTTGTTGATAGAGTCCCTACAATCAATTGAAAACATAAACACCATTTCTAATCGATATTTAATCAATTCCATGTAGTGTGAGAATGAAAGATGCAGCACACAAAAACACACTTTACTTACTGGAACTGTTTTTAAGTACGCTGCTGCACGGTTGGAATGTAGTTTGCTCAACAACTCTGTAGGAACACTGATATCTTCGGAGTCGGCATATTCTGCAATACTCAAGGCCTCAGTGTACATTTCAGTACATTTTGACAGATCACCCTCTTGAAAAGCATAATTTCCTTCTTCAAAAAGATTATTTACAAGATCTTGAATGAAAACCTAAAAGAAAAAACACAATCAAACCACAAAAACTATCTTTAAATATGATTAGATCATAGAGATCTTATTGATTTTAAATTACAGTACATGACATGTATACTCACTTCATATTGATCCTGAGTTCCAGGAAAGGGTAGAGTTGACCTACATAGTAAAAAATGAGTTGGTAGGATAAGAACAGTAAAGAGAGCAAAATTAGTATGAAGATGAACAGTACAAATATAGCATCATAAGCGATAACCAAAAATGTTGTACTTCGAATATGTATACCTCTTAGAATTAACGGTGTCCATTGGCATATTGGAGGAGTTGACACCCAAACTTTTGTTTGTCTCACTCGTCTTTAAGTACCATCAGTGATCTTGTGAGTTACAAATTTTCAGTCCCTGATTCAGTCCTTGTCACTCTAGCCAATGCCATCTACTTCTACCCTAGCCATGGCCATCTATTTTTGCATTTTCCATTTACTGCCCTTTACAGTTGCAACCCAACCATTTTTTCATCAATAATATTCTTACATTATTTTTTAGAAAAGCATCATTTAGCCAATGTCAGGCACTGTGAAGACAAGGAAGATATTTTTTTTTTTCGTACACGATTTTACTCTCCAAAAGACAGGTTAAATAAGTATTTTCGTAGGTGGAAGACAATTTGGCACTCACTGGAGAAACTGAAGGCCTTTTTGGATTTCTTGCCAGAGGATGCTTCTGTCCTGACATCCCACAGACATGTTGGAAGTTGTTATCAGATCCTAATTCTAGCCAGCAGCTGAAACAGATCAAATATATTTAGTTACCAATACGCAGTATTGAAAGCAAAATATATGGCTAGCTAGTTAGCAATAATAACAAACGTTAACTGAAGTTTGCTACAGAAGAGTACGCATGTCATGATGACAACGAGTGTAAGTGGCGCCCAAGTAGTAAGTCACAAATTTGGTTACACTGCCGAGTTGATGTCGCACTTCCGTATACGGTGTAGGCGACGATATTCCACCTCATAAATTCCATTGGTATCGTACTTTCTTTCTTTGAATAAAAAAATCCCCATAATTTATGAGTGAATGAAGGTTCAGACTGAAGTAACAATATTACAGACACATAAAGAGAAAAAATAACGATTTAGCTACGCGTTTTCTAGCATACATTAGGTTGGTTGGATTTGTTACATCGTAACCAAAACCACTGATAGTCTCAGCATTCTGTACAATAATACCGATGATGACTAATTCCCGCCCAACGGAGCTCTCCTGGTTAGAAATGTCATAAATGCAATCATCACTCACAAGTAATTCACACTGACTGGTGCGTGGAGGAGATTGGCAGCAAGCTGGTTAATTTAGCTACCACAAGCGATCCCAAAGATTTAGAGCGGCAGACTTTATTTACAGAACCTTAAATCAGCATTTGTCCGGGTAAAAGCTGTTAGTAACATTTCATCCACAATAAGTGGGTGTAATTAACTGCCTCCACAGTCCACAAATTGAGACTGACGAACTTGAAAAGCCTCAGAAACCAAACGCATTATATGCAACATTAACTTGTGTATGTGGTTCGTACTTGAACAATTTCACCACAAACGAATGGATAGTACGTCATTACCCAACAACCTCAGAATAAATATAAAACATACTTTAAAACTTACTGTAAGTTTCGTAATGTAGTTACCTCTTTACACTCCGTCCGACTGAGTTACCTAGGTTGGCCGATTGTGGCAGCCAATTTAGGTAAACAATTGTAATATCGCCCCCTGTTGAATTTCTTTAGAAAGTAACCAAACAAAGGTGTTTAAAAAATATCTTAATAGAAAAACACGCATTATTAGTAATCATAAAACTAAAGTATAAGGTCGCCACGTTGTCGAAGGTTACTGAAATTTTAAATTTGATCCCTGACATGCAACGAGTAATTGTTGAACATAGCGTCAATTAAGTCATGGCCAAGCAAGGCAGGAGTGATGCGCTGGAGATTATTCAAGAGGAGTGTCTAAAATAAGCTCTTTACAGAAGGACTAGTAGATTCAGTAGTGTAAACACAGCAGTCATTCAGTAACTGCATATTGCATAACATGTTTGGGATTTATAGGATACTACTGCTCTTTTCCGGTAGGTTCCGTTAAACTTTGCGCAAGTTTATAATTTAGGGATGGGGTAATTTACGTTATGCTAATATGTAGTTGGTTAAAGATAAGTCCGTGAATGGAATTTATCGATTAATCATCAAAGACCACTTCGACTCTATAAATTGTCTATCTGATCAATAGCGTTTTTTAAAAAACCTAATACTGAAGGCTTAGTCGACGATTCAATTTGTAGCCTTAATATGTCTATTGCGTAGACGTAAGTTTATTTATTTATGGGTTAATATCAGAATAAATTAACTGAAAATAAATAAACTAACATATATTAACATCTGAAATTCTCAATACCAGAACATATCTAATGCTCTAGTGAGTGCAATTATTTCCATATAACTTAAACTTAACTAAACAGAATGTGTCCTCATTTAATTTTGTATTGCAGTGGCCTTAGCTTGCATGGCCCTCCATAGGTCCCAACGGACTAAAAGGGGTCTGCTGGAGCTTGCAGGAGTCATCAAGTGCAGTACAGGGAGATCTGCATTGGCATATATGATGTATGGCTGCTATTGTGGACTAGGTGGTCAAGGCTGGCCAAGAGACAAGGCTGACTGGTGAGACAACATGATTAGTGTCATTTTTTTTCTCCTAGGAGAAAAAAAAATAGATTTTGCCAACTTAATCTAGAAAATAACATTTTATTTCAACATGGTAACAACATGAAATTGCGCAGTCTACAAAAGCAACCTCTGAATTTGAGGCAGTTTAGTGATATGTAATTTTGCATACATTTTAAGCCTTTACTCCCCATTTAGGTTTTTGAAAATAGAGCGGTTCCACACCCAAATCCCAACCATTGCTTCCGTCCTTTCCTAACCACTGACAGGAACTCCCACAAACCATTTAATTACAAACTATGTCATTCTCATTCTACTTGATTACCCCTTGACCTTCTCCTACATGATGTTTAATCTGCGGGAAACGAGTTATTCTGAACGGTTTTCTTTTACTAACGTTTCTTTTGAGTTTAACATTTGGTCCCTATTCTGTAGGTGTTGTCACAAACATGATTGCTGCTATGGTGATGCAGAAATTGCTGGTTGCCAAACCAAGACAGATCAGTATCAATGGACATGTGAGGACAACACTGCTGAATGTGGTAATGAGTGTAATATATCTTTTCAATATGCATTCAGGAACAAATCAGAAGACTGCAGATTGACATTCAACAATAATTATTAATTAAGTAGATGTCATTATCTTTCTCAAAACTAATCATCCCTGTTGGTATGTGTTTTTGGGCAGTGGGAGGATATTTGAACTATAATCTACGTTTAGATATTTTTCAAGGTCAAAGAAGTTATTGTCAAATGAAAGAGTAAGCCCCACCCTTTATGGTGTTTATGCTCCTCAACGGCATGGACTAATGTTGGTAAAGTTCAGTAAAATGTTTACTTCACTTGTTAAGTATTCAAATAAACATGTCACTAAAGATAGCCTCTTATCTTGCTTTTTCAAATCTTTTAGATGAACTAGAAGACAAATGCGAGAAACGTCTCTGCAAATGTGACAGAAAAGCTGCCAAATGCTTGAGAAAGGCACCTTTCATACGTAAATATGCCATGTGGCCAGATTTTCTCTGTGGGTGTGAGCATCCAACATGTAATATTTACTGACTAAATGCACACATGTAGGCATGGAAGGAGAGTTGTGTGTTGTCTGTGATGCAAATCATCGTGTAGTAAATATTCCTAATAAAACATATACAATTGGGAAATTGGGATTTTTTTTCATTAACATATTGTTTTATACTGCCATTGTCAAAATGTCCTGTTGTTAGGTTTACAAGTATTTTTATTGGTGCAAAAAATTAAATAATTTTAATGAACAGACTGTAATCGTACGAGAGCATGAATTATATACATTTTTGATATGATAGAATAGAATTGACAGGAGGAAGAAGTCACAATAGTCTTTCTACTTTTCAATATGGATACAAGATTTTCACTTTGATACATTCTTGTATAGAAAGTTCCCATTAGCAGTACCGCTTTTTTATGCAGGGTCACAGGGGTGCTGGAGTCTAACCCAGCTGACTTCAGGCAAGAGGCGGGATACACCCTGAACAGATCACCAGTCCCCACCCACCCACCCACCCACACACACACATACACACACACAGACTTTGGACAATTTAGAGTCAACAATGAACCTACATGTTTTGGACTGCGAGAGGAAACCAGAGTACCCAGTGGAAACCCACACTACCATGGGGAGAACATGCTAACTCGGGTGGGATTTAAACCCATAACTTTCTTACTGTGAGGCAACAGTGCTAACCACTGCGCCACCATGTTGTCCTTATGTTGACCAATGCAAAAGTAAAAATTATTAATATGAGCATTGTAATTGAGAAACTGAAACAAAAGTGATCCCAAAAGACCATACTTTTACAGGCACCAGGGTGGGATATACACATCCTGGTATATACAAGAAATGTTGCACCTACACTGCACTTTTTTTGCACTGCAAAAAATCAAATTGGATTGTGATGTGGAATCATCCAGCAATTATTTGTTTTGAGGTTTTAGTTCTGAGGCATTGCTTAAACATACCTGAAAAAGGTATTCTTATTAAATAGTTTGATAGCATTACTATGAAATCTTGACTTTTTTAGGTGAAAGAACCAAGAAAAATCTACAAACTTTGAGAAGAAAATTTAGATTATAATCCACCATTGAGGTAAAGAAAGTTAATGTCCTAATACTTGCCTATAGGATTGAAATAATAAAATCCACTGAGCACCATATAATGGATGATTTCAATCTATGACAGAAAATAACCAATTTATAAGAGTGAGAAACCATGACATTATCCCATACAATTTTATTGATGAATTAGTTGGAATCTGTACTCAGAAGAAATTACTACAGTCAGATCATTCTAACAATATAATAGTAGGCAAGGTTGAAACGAGTATACTGGTCTAAGATAAACAATCATCCCATTGGTCAAGGTGAAGGGGAGTGGATGTAATCAACATTAAAAAGGACACGTAGACATCCTCTTTTATTATGTCTAAAACAAAAAAACTTCAGCCTTCACATTCTCCAAAAGGCACATACTGTCTCTTTCGTGACCTGGTTTTTACTTTGACCCTTCCCTCACATTGCAACAGCTTAGGCTTGAACATGTGTGATGCCAACATTTCCCTTATAACCGTCATTAATATATCACTTAAATTCTATTTAGATTCTCAAGAAAAATTACTCTAGCCATAATGAATGATTGGATGTCAGATGACATTTTATTCTGCTAGATTTTTTTCTTTTTCTCTGAGCCCCTTAAACGAGAGAGTGGAGAGTGTGGCGAGTGAATGTCGGCAGTGGCTGAGATGAATGTGTCGAATCTTGTCAAAAAATCTGCCTCCTGTGCTGAGGATGTTAGCAATATGTAGGCAACTTACCACACAGGGGGCATAACGTCATCCTATCTGATCACCTCAATTTAACACTTAACGTTGCACATACATTTTTTGGTCTCTTCCATCACAACCCAGCTGTTGTTTCGCAGAACAGAATCCAGAACACATAGTTTTAAATGCAACTGTTGCTTGGCAGAGCAACCACAAAATCCTTAAATGTGAAGTCTTCTATTTTGCAGTGCATTTTAATTTTATCACAAGCCTTCCTGTTTCAGCATTTTCTGCTGCAAGGCTTTCCAACACACATGGTCATGCAATGGCCTGAGCATTACCTGTGAAATCTTGTTCTGTAACATGTTCCTCAGAGGATCTAAGCCAAAGCCTATGAGTTTCAGGTTGAAACAATAATAAATGGCATATTTTATATTTTAGAAAACAATGGAAACCAGTCCCAGATATTCAAACACCATACAAGGGTTAAACACCGTGCAACAAATTCTGATATAGTATAAAACATAAGTGTATTATAAGATCAGCAAGCCTAGCAATCCCATAGACCAATTAAACCAGGTGTGCTGGCACTTGGGAAGATCCAATTACTGACATCTTGATGACTGGATTGGGAATCACTGTGGCATTGAAGACAGTTTGACTTTAAACAGTTGGTTTAATTTCTGACACCCAAGTTTTAATTAAGTTTGAAATACCATACCTATATCACTAGCATCGTAATATTTGGTTTAGAACAGCGGAAGGGAAGGCAGAGAATATGAAATTAAATGGTCCCATTCGAGTTCAGGTGGTCACTGTGGCAGCCACGCCCCTTGTCAGATAGTCAAATACACAAAGGCCTATCCCTAATGGGCATTTAAGAATTTAAGATGCTGACACCTAATGAACCAGGAAACATGCATAGGCTCATGATAAATTGATCTCTGCGTAAATTATCATTTTTATCTTACTCTGATATTCGTGCGAAAGTTTTCTGTAAGCTTTTTGAGTGTGTTCCTTTAAGTAAAAATCAGTAACCAATCACACAATATGTCTAACGTTTTGCTGAATGGGCAAGTCAGTATTATATGATAGACGAAACTTTAGACAAGTCGAAATATTGTCCACAAATAGATTTTGTTGTTCACAATAGTTAGGCTGTTGTTCTATGACAAAGAGCTCTTATAATATGCATCCTGAATGTATCAACAGGAACGTAATATATACATATTTGCAAACTTGACATTTTTTCGAAAACAGCGCAAATGTCAAATTCTAGGAAAGTTCGCTTCTGAATATAGTGAACGCCGAAGTGCACGAGCAAAAGGCACGGACGGGGTTCGAACCCGCGATCTTCGGTTTACGAGACCGACGCCTTACCACTTGGCCACCGCGCCTGCGCTCGTGCAACCCTACCGTGCAGTTCTCAAATTACGTTTTGGCTTTTGATTTCAATTTTGTTTCAGAGTTAAGGCTGGCTATATCCGTTATTCGTACTTCATTCTGGCCATTGCGTGATTTTTTAGCTATGATTGAACGAATTTTTTTCATAGTCTTTAGACCTAGTCTTACATTGTCCGGGGTTAAAATGTTTCCTGCTGCAGGTTAAGTTAGTAGGGCTTCTGAAGTAAACCTACTATGTATTTCATGCCATCTGAAAATCCAAATGAAAGTTAAATACATAATCATGTGCTGAAACTAGAGCCAATAAATTATTTTACCGAAATCCTCTCATGAAATTTTGCATAATGCCTGCATGTCATTTTGAAGATCATATATTGAAACTTTAGCAACATTAAATACGAAACCGTTTGCAAATTTTAGACTTACTCAGTTATTAGTGTTTTACACTTCAAAAACATCCACCGGATGTTCGAACGAACAAGTCAATAAATGGGCTATATGAAGTAAGTAGGTAATGTTATGGCATGTTAGAACGTGGTCCGTTTTGGCAGATGTTTGCTATGATGTATAATCTACTCTACGTAATCAGTTAATTTAAAAAAATAATCACAGTTGAGTGTTCTTCAACGTTGTTTAACTGTAATTGCACAGTAATAGTATTATTATTAGTAGTAGTAGTAGTAGTAGTAGGCATTCAGAAACAGTTGTAACGTTCCACTTTAAACAGAAATGAGAAATAACTCCACATGTCAAAAGCTATTTTTCTTTAGTTGCGTTTTAGAAAGTATGTTATACTAGCAAAAATAAATATGGGCTGTCAAAAAACAGTGCCATCTAGTGTTATTTTACATTGTTTTGCACATTGACAAAGTGGTGGAGATGGCTTTCACAGGGGGATCTATGCAACCCATTTATCAAACAAATACTGTGACACGTGCTTTACTGAAGGAACATATCATAGTATCACAATTAAGTTAGTTGTTGTAGAATAAGAAATGAACATTGGAAACATACCAATTGTACTCATGTAAACAAATCCACCCCATAACAGTGGCTAATGGCCACAGACCACGATTTCCTGTGTTCTCTAATTAGTGAAGAGTAAATCTGCTACTGTTTTGAACCACTAGTTTTATTATCAACATTTGTTTCAGGTCATTGCAATTAGGGCTAATGCAAGTGGCAGCTGACACTATAGATCAACAATTGTGTGATGAGAATAGACAATTGGCTATTGTGAGAGGGTTTTGCTGGTTCTGACCCTGGTTCCAGCTAGAGAAGCAAGTGTGAAATCCATTTGAAAGGCAAGCAGCTGATATAGCTACACAACAAAGGCAATATCATCACCCCCTCTTTCCAGAAAATTTATTTTCACTGCCACTCCATCTTCAACACTTTCTGTATACTAACTCAGTGAAGTATTTCCAATTTCAATGTATATTTGGCCATTGTTCAAACACTGTCAAATCATATTCACTTATAGTATGTGGACTTAGCCTAATGTTTGAGCAATTAAGACCAGATAAATCATGCCTTTGGAGTGTGTTGCCATAGTTACAGTGTGGTTCTGCGGACTATCATCTGATCCTTGTGTCCTCAAATAGCAGGACGCAAAGAGATCTTTTAGGAACACTATAGTAAGAAAGAAAAAGGGGTTTATGGGTAGGAAGAGTTTTAGAATTGCAAGCATGGGACTGTGCCCAGGCATGACGGATAATTTGTTTTTGATTAAACAAAACACACAACACAAGAGACAGGTGAGAGCACTTACCAATCTGAGACTTGACTCAATATTGTTTAATGAAAATGTTTTCTGAAACAGAGACGGTGAAAGCAAACATGACAAGCGTCAAATTCCGTCTCTGATCATAACAAGCTAAGCAAAAAGCAGTGGCCGGTATAAATAAAATGCATTCCATCGGGGAAAGTAGAGACTATAAAGCTAGTTTTAGTTGACATGTATAGTTCTCAATTGCAGTTCAGATCACATTTCAGTTTGATGATGCGAGCAAAGATATACTGTTAACCTATTGTTATTTAGTCAGTGTGCAGTATGTCTTTCACATTTTCTTTTTTGTTTATTCTGGTAACATGGAGATGTCGGTAGCTGCTAGCATTTTGTCTGTGCATTTTATTTTGATTGTAATAGCAAATTGGCTTTAGTCAATCAAAGTACTCCAAATATAATAACCTAAAAACTTTTGTGGAATAGGTATTTTCAATGCATTATGGGGAAGCTTTAAGATATGGCTTGCTGAGATCAAGTGCCATAAAAATATATTTCATTCAGTGTTATTAAAGACAAGTAATGTGGTCAGAAAATCTATTGTGGGGAACATGACAACAAGCATTCCAAGTTCTTGCTGCCCCCCTACTGTGCTGCCCATGAACCTGTCGATTCGATGGTTTGATGTCAGTTGAAAAAGAAGAGCCCCCTAGACAATCTCAGGGGGGCTGGGACTGAGACAGACGGACGGAGAAAGAGGGGAATGGGAAGAGCCATCGACAGATGAACTGAGTTGTGATTAAAGATGGCGGCAGTTCATACAGCAGACTGCGTAGGAAAATATTCAATCCATAGAGAAGAAAGATTTATTTTGGCACAACAAAAACAACAAGAAATCAATAGTAAGGTAAATCCAAAGCAGCTATTATGCCTGTTGATTATTAAATACGATATTGGAGGCTACTACTGTGGAAGTTGCTTTGTAACCGTGTCATATTGTATTTGCTGATAACATTTAACAATATTTTTTTCCAAACATAATGCTTCTCCTGTTACATACATCTCATGAAGGGTTGAGCATGAATTTATGTGACTAGTTTATGTGTATTCATTGGCAAAACTAATTGTGATTATGACAAGTTTTCATGCCTGATATTTGTGCATTTATTTAATACCACAAATTTGGAATATTCCTTGATTTACTCAATCGCTGCAAAGCTCCTAGTCCAAAAATAAATGGAATCTTGACATGAAAATGTATATTCATTTTTATTTCCACTAATATGTTTTAAATTAGTTTAAATAACCAGATATATAAAACTAAAAACTGCAGATCGCTTAATCCTCTGTGCATAATCCACTCTTTGGTGGGTTTGTCACAATATATTCAGCAAGGACAAAGAACACCAGCAGGACTCCAGAATACATTTTCTGACAGACCTTTGGTATTGCTATTGCAACACTTTTCAGAATGTTGATTTCACCAATATATGTGAAATGTATTCACAAAAATACACTATAAAGAAAAAAAATGCCCTATTTCATTTACTATTACCGGTAAAAACTGTTAACTGTTGGTTCTCTGTCTGGGCTGTTTGCTATTGGTACATGTGTTTCATTCTAAAATGGGAGCCATAGATATTTGTTTAAAATTTTATGGATTTTTAAGTGTATTTACAGCTGCGGCACTTTTTTCTTTTAGTTTTAGCCCAAACAGTTGAGAACGAGGAAAGCTTTCATGGGAACTAAGAACATTTCAATTCCTATGGTCTGTCAGTCTTGAAAAACAACTTAATATGTACGAGGACATCTATAAAAATGTATCCCTTATATTCAGACCAGTCAAAACAAGATCACTACGTTAGGCGGTTTCAATGTGTGCAAAAATGTACATATAAAAAAAATACAAGTTTAATGGTGGGACGACACGTTACTGTTAGGAATTAGGGCTGTCAAGGATTAAAACATTCAATCGCATGGAGTTAATGGCTACTAATATCAAATTAATCCCACTTTTCTGTTCAAGACGTAACAATGATCATGTTTTCGATACTCTTATCAACGATAGGACTACATGCTTGCTTCATGCACTTGTATTAGTGGAAATCAATTAACTACATAAAACAAATATTGTCCTGAAAACTTCTCAGTTCTGCATTTAGCATAAAAAAACACTGAGATAAGCACGTGGTACATTTAAGAGTGTTTATTTTGAAGTATATGAATTCAACTATTTTCTCACACACTAAGGTATCCAAACCTTTTTTTAAAACGTAAACGCAAAACATACGGAAACGAATAAAAAAATTAACATTATACACCAATCGCTTAATCTCTTGACAATTTTAAACATCGAGAAAGGATACCCACCCCAACCCACTCAATCACTCAAGTCTTCAGGTAGACAGAATGTTATCGTGTCCAACATTAGCCACATGGGGAACTGTAAAACCATATGATCCAGGTTGGACACACTAAGTGAGATGTGACACAATTTTAATGAACATACCTGCAAATAACTTTGGTCTTGTCGACAAACCCATTTGGCAGGGTTTGTAGAATTGTATTTATCCGTTGCTTGTTTGTTGCAATCCGGTTTAGGACTGCATAAATTGCGTCACATTCAACCCTGGTGTTAAAACAAATTTGCCTAAACGCGTTAATATAGCGTAACTATACTTTGACAGCCTTAACAAGCGTAGGCACACGTTTAAAAACGTTTAAAAACAAATTCTATTTTCCAAGAGTTTTGTCATAAATGGCTTGTTAAAAATGTTGGCTGATAGAAAAGGTCCTCAATATGAAATGTCCATGAGAAATGGGACAGGGTAATTCCCTAAACACACTACTTTTTTGCAATTGGTTTTAATATATTTTTTTGCTAATATATAAAACACCTTGTAATAGAAAGACTGATTTCGCAGAGTAAAAATTCTATGGTATTAGTATAATTTGTCCGTTTTTGGGGTAGTTTATAGAAACATTGTAGAACATTAAATAATATTACTGTTGTAGAAATGGAATGCTGACATATTGTTTTAAGTGATTCGAATGCAAAATAAAGTGTTACACCGTGTGCACTGTATAAATACAGCAATCCTGAAACTTACTTGAAATAATGTCCCCCCCCCCCCCCTCCAGATCCAGAATCGAAATATTGGCCTGG